>CABFOQ010013355.1:2537-15101 GCA_900660455.1 Gephyroberyx darwinii | reverse complement strand
AAAAAAGAAAAAAAAAAAAGAAAATAAAAAGAAGAAAAAAAAAAAGAGAGAGAGAGAGAGAGAGAGAGAGAGAGAGAGAGAGAGAGAGAGAGAGAGAGAGAGAGAGAGAGAGAGACCCACTAACACATGAACGTTTTATTGTATTTATCTAAGGTCAGAAAAATAAATGTCAAATGTTGTTACTTAGACTGCAATTCAGAAAATCTGGCATTTTTACATCACAAACTTCATAATATCTAAATGAGCAGTTTGGTGTGTGTCTGAACCCCTTTCACACCGGAGCAACATCCTGGGTTATTCCTGGGTCACATCAAGGACTGTTTCAAAAACGACAACAGAGAATTGGAAAGATTCTGAAATCAGAGAGCTTCTGTCCATTTGTGAGGAAGAAGAAATAAAGCGATTACCAGGTCGGTAAAAGATTGAATTATCTACCCAATATCACACAGTCACATGTCCGGCTCTGCACGGCAGTGACGTGACAGATGTAAATATGGTGACGTGCGTCTTGTTCTGGTCTGACCCGGATAAACCCAGGGGAATGACCCGTGTTTCATAACCCGTGTAAATCCTGGGATTTGTGTGTGAAAGAGGTATCAGATAAATATCAGTAACCCCGAGGGAGTCCTCACCAGTTGTTCAGACCATGTAGAAACATGACTGGTGTCCTTGTCTTTTAGCTATCCTGAGAACATTGAGACAAATCCCTAGTAACTTTGATTGATATGGCAATACATTAGTAAATCATGCAATTATGTTTGTGTTTGTGTACCTTGCAAAGCAGGCAGTTGTGTTTCCTGCAGACAGGGCAGTAGAAGACGTTGACTGTGTCCTCGTACACACACCAGCCAGGACAGTCTGGAGTGGCACAGTGGTAGCTGCCCTCACAGCGGGACTCTGCCACCGACAGACCTCTCTGCAGCCAGCGCTCGTACTCGTCTTTGGACACCAGCTGTCAGGAGAGAAGGAAATACAACAGTAATGATAATCTGAATCCTGAAAAGGAGAGATCCTCCATTGTTCTTTATCATGTGACAAGGACGGAGCCAGCGCTCTCTGCTAATGCTCGGGCTACAGTGGTATCATATGAGCCTACCGTATCAGAACAAAGATGTCTGTTGCAACTCACAGCTCTGATCTCCCTCTCCTGCAGGGTGCAGGCACAGGCATACGTGTCATCTCTGTAGGGACAGGCCACCTCCGGCTCCTCACACATCATAATCACTGAGCGCAGGCATTCTCTGGAGACAAACACACACAGACACACACACACACACACACACACAAACGCACGCACAAACGAAATTCAGAATCAGGTGCACCATCTCAGCTCTTTCTATTCTCTTTCATCATTCAGACAGATAGATAGGTGTAGATCAGACTAGAAAAATCTGAGCACCACTTCCTGTCCTTGTTGACCTGCATAGTGGAATGTTGCTCCCCGATGGAGGTTCATTCATTTCAAATGACAGGATTAGTGCAGAGGCACCGTGTTGCAATACAGGCATGATTATGGCTTCTGGAGGAGCAGTGAAGACTGTCTGTAGGCAACATACTCCTATGTCCAATTCCCTCTACTGCCCACCCATCTACCTCTGTCCATGTAAGAAGCAGACAGTCAGACATTATTCTACCCTCTCCCTCCCCTTATTTCCCAAACCCTTTTCACTTCTTTATTTGCCCATCCTCCCACCATCCTATAGTGGAAGTGGAGGCATCCCTTTCCTTTATTGCTTAAACCACTTTCCCTTCCCTCTTCCCATTAATAGTAGAGATGCCACCTTGACAGGACACCATCTCTCATATGATGTACCTTTCCATTCTTGCTTCCCCTATTGTTCTCTCCCCATCTTACCTGCAGAAGCAGTGGAGACACTCCCTCAGCAGGACCCCCTCCGCAGGCTGTAGGTCCAGGTAGCAGATCCTACAGTCCACAGCCTCTGGGTTGGGCACCAAATCCTGGCCGTCCAGCATCACCAAACGGGCAAAATTCTCCCTGCGCTCCTCCTCCTTCGCCTGGGACAAGGGGCGGTGGTGTTGGGAGGGTTAAAGGTAAAAATGTTGAAAATCAAAATGGTGAGTTATGGGTTACATGCATCATAGGGAGCAGAATGTGGTTAGTAATATACACAATCATATTAGACTAAATAAACAATTATGAATGCACGCACACACACACACACACTCTTACCAAACAGCAAATTGTGTAGAAACATTTTATTTTGATCTGTTTGGCAGAATATGTACAAGTAAACAGTGCAAAATTAACAAGTAGTACATTCAATTTAGAGGCAAAGCCATCTGACAGTCAACAGCGACCGTGACCATCCAGCTGGATTATTGATAGAAGAGTAAAACAGTCTTTCTTAGTCTCTTCACCAGCAGAGTTGGCATATTTTGACAAAATGTGGACTCTGCAGTTTAAGTACAGTTTCTCTGTTGTACTTTCTCACAAACATACAAAACACAGGAGCTAGGGATGAACCTATACCGATACCTGGGCCAATACTAGGCTAAAATAAGGTTAAAATGGGTTTCAGTGGTATCACTAATAGGAGTTTCCAACCTATACAGATACTTTTCAACTGTGGGATAGAAATGATAGAGTGATATGCTTTCAAGTCAGGCGTGCAGACATACGGCATTTGAGTTTCAGCTGAGCTCGTGCATGATGTATTTCTATTTCTTACTGATGTAATCTAGTGTGGTACTACAAACTGTAATTGTCTGTGAAAACAAGAATAAACGTGGAGTGTGTGTATGTCTGTGTGTGTTCAGTAGTCCTGGTCCAGGTTGTACAGGAGTGAGTTGTTTTGAGCCCCAGCACTCCTCAGCTCCTCTCTTCTCCCTTTCTCCTTCAAAAAACAAAGAGACAGAAGAGAAGAGAGTCAACCTGAGAGAGCGTCACCTAATGCCTGCCACCATCCCCGTCTGTGACTGTCCCTTTAGCTCTTCTTACTATACAGCAGGCACGGGTCAAATAGCATTTGCAAATAATTCTTTGTTATAGTTCCTTAACGTACTGCCTAATGCAGTAAACCCCACTAATCTGGAAGTCCAAACAGGTTAAAACAAAAGCTTGTAATTATCTGCAAATACTACTTGACCCAGGTGTGCTATAAAGACCGGACTAACCCTCCGATGTAGTCTCCCTGACAAACCCAATGGTATGTCTGTCTCTTTATTTGTACATGAAGCCTGTGGCACATGCCAACAGAAAGTTTTACAGTAAGTGTGAATGTGTGCACATGTGCCTGCACAACTGTAATTGCCTGTGTAAATGCATGTGTGTGCATAGGCACATGGGTGTGTGATTGTAGGTGACTGTGTGTGTGTGATGTCCAAGATGGTACATGTGTGTGTTTCTCCTACCTGCTGGTACTGTCTGACAGCTTCCTTCTCCTGGTGGAGCCGTCTGAGTTCCAGTGCGTCGGGCCGGTACCCCCCCGGGACGATGTACCTCTCAGGACGGTTTGTACTGCAGATTTCACAGCCTGGCCGTGTTGGCTTGTTGATGTAGGTGCAGGAGGGGCACGACCAACCCTGAGGCACAGATTAGTGGTTAACTGAGTAGTGATAGCTAAACGTCTCATATTGAGTCTCTTTTTGGTAATGTATTGTGATATTTTACTCATTTTTATATTTTAGGCTATGAATGTTGTATGAATTTAGACTCCTTTCTGGTAATTCTGGCATATTAGTTTACCTGGCTTCTATTACAGACCAGCCTTTAATTACACAGGCACACACAACAACGTCCTGGCTATTGTTACAGATCAAGCCAATATTTGAGACCATGTCTTTATTTGAGACTACAGCATTCATCCTTTCACTGAGTGTTCATATACTATATCTTAACTTGTCAGAAACAACCCTGCATGCAACTTATGATTTATCAAACATTTTTTCTTATATTTTATCAAAACATTGACAATTTGGATAGCCTGTGAATAGAGAGACACTTGACTACTGAATGGTATATAACTGCAGTACCACTATCACTGCAATCAGGGCCTGTTGACAGCTATCAGTTACCTGGGTGGAAGTTCTGTTGGAGCTCAGTGCTTCGCTGAGTTGAGGCATCTCCAGGTTGATGAGGTCTCTGATCTCACTGATGCTTCCCCTCTCTGACCCGCCTAAAGCACTTGGGCCTGTGGAGGACAGGAGACAAGATCTCCTGTAATCAGCAACCAGCTGATTTATGTGTATCAAGCTTGTGTACAAATGTTGTTGTGCCTTTTATGTGTTGTGAAATTTTTGCTGTGCATATAAGCTATTCAGGCCATCTATCAACCCTGCTGCATTGTGCACATTTTGCACATCTGTATTTTTTGCTTCTTTTGCTGTATACCAGTTTAGTTGTACTCTGCACATCTGTCATTATACATATGGTGCTAGCAACTATGCCAGTGCTGCTGCACTGGAACAACTCTGGAACAACTCGGCCTTGAATGTAGAATGTGTGTTTATGTTTATTGTACTGGCAAAGAGTATGCATGGCCTACATATGACTTTTCCTGAACCTAATGTGTCAGTCCTGTACTGTGTTACTGGCTTGTAATGCAGCAGCTCCAGCTAACCAGGTCAAAGACCTTGTACATTCACAGTACTTGGCAAATTAAAGTGATTCTGATCATGCATGCATGGATGACTGTGCCAAGTGCACACGTTCAGGTGATCCCTCACCAGTGTTGCTGCTGGTGTTATGTGTAGGGGGCAGGGTGCTGTAAATCATCCGGTCCTGAGATGAGGGGCCATTAATGGAGGCAGGGAGGAGGGGAGGAGCAGGAAGAGAGGGAGGTGGAGGGCTGAGGAGCAGCGCACTCTCCTGGTCCTGCTGGAGCAGCTGGTGGGTCAGGCGGGCATGGCGGGCCGTCAGGAGATACAGGAATGCCGTGTCACCATCCTGACGAACGCCGTAAGAGGCCAGAGAACGCTGGTCTGCGCACAAGCACTGGCCGATCACCCAGCGCTGTACCCGCGGGTGAAAGCCATACTCAAGGAACATCTGACGAGGAAGGGAAGGAAAGAGTAAAGAGGGAAGAAGGGAGAGACAGAGAGAGAGATTATTTGAACAACTAGGCAGAATGATAGGGATCACCCTGAGGCCATAAATAAAGAGGTGAATCTCGTTCAGACTAACCTGTTGTTTCAGTGCTGCAGTAGTCATATGGGGGAAGACTTTCACGGTGACACAACAGGAAGAGGAAGAATCCTCAACTACAACAGCCAAGCTGTTCGACAAAATGAGACACAAGCCATTAGCCCCAGATTATCTATAAACGATGGTAAAACCTATATCATCTTCCTAAATAATGTAAGATAGCAAAATATAAACCTTTGTGTCAGAGCTGGATTTAAAGAGAACTCATTTGAACAGATAAAAGAATTTAGTTTTGGACTGCATGCTATCCAATCAATCAACTTTTTAAATGCTTATTTTATCTTATTTAATGATTGTCTGCCTACTTGATCTCTGTGTCGTCATAGTTCCTGACAGAGGGCTGGATCTTGAGTGCTGCATGCTGACGGGCCAGAGTGGCAGCAAAGACAGATGCAGCCTGCATATCACCTGCCTCTATGGCTCTGGTCAGTTCAGTGCACGTTTCCTCTATAGATAGATAGATAGATAGATAGATGGATAGATACATACATACATACATACATACACACAGCAAAACAGAGACACGCACACCGAGGTGAACACCCAAGCATGCATGAGCCAAGGAGTAAAGATTAGTAGTACTGGAGATTTTATACTATTACTATTATATATCTAAAATAACATTGTTGTCCAGCTGTTGTGGAAATGCAGTTACATTACTGAGGTTGGACTGCATACTCTCCTTAAAAAAAGAAAAGGCAAAACTAGAAAGAACACATTGTATAGCGGCAGCAAGATGTTGGAGTCTGCACCTGTTCCTTGCAAGGCTGAAGAGTTCTGACATTGCAAAGCCTCCAGGGAGCGCTGTGTGTCATCAGCT
The DNA here is from genome assembly GCA_900660455.1 of Gephyroberyx darwinii. Lineage (NCBI taxonomy): Eukaryota > Metazoa > Chordata > Actinopteri > Trachichthyiformes > Trachichthyidae > Gephyroberyx > Gephyroberyx darwinii. Next base: position 9,117 of record CABFOQ010013355.1, on the reverse strand, counting down.
GGAGAAGTGTCTGCCACTGTGGGGATGTTGAGAGACAGTCAAGAGTATTTAGATACAGATGAAGATACACAGAGACAGTAAAGACTAGAAATAGACCAAGAAGAAACAATCAACACTTCCAACTTTCATCATCTCACTTTCCTCTATCTTCAGTTGTAGTGTCTGAATATAGCAACCATCAGCACTGCGTCTATCTATTTGTATCCCATCTTTCTCCACAGAGGTTTCTAGTAGAAGAAACAAGGCAGCTGATCAAAGAACACTGCCGCTTATCCGGGTCAGGGTCACGGTGGCAGTAGGACAAGCATGGCAGCCCAGAAATCCCTCTGTCCAGCAGCTTCCTGCAGCTCCTCCCTGGGGATCTCAAGGCCAGACCATTTTGGAGATGTAGACCAACAAGCGTGTCCTAGGTCTTCTCCCAGTCCGGTGTACCGTGTAAGGGAGGATCCCAGGGGGGCATCCTAGGTCCCCACTTTTACTTTAAGTTACTTGTTACTTTTTCTGTTAACACTCTCAGCAAGCATTTTGACATTGAATAGATCTGACCTATACCAAGGTTGAAAACATGCGTGATATGAATTTTTACCATGACATAATATCATATTGCATAAATCGTGTGCTCGTTTCGTTGACATTGAACTTGGCCACCTCCTGTACGTCACCGTCTGTTAAATGCTTGGTGGGATAGGATGTACAGTAACAATGACTGCCTGAATTTTTTTTTACGTGGCACGGTGGCGCAGTGCTTGCACTGCTGCCTCACAGCAAGAAGGTTCCGGGTTCGATTCCCACCTGGGGCGCTATTGACTCTGGAGTACCCAGGTGGGTTTTCTCCCAGGCCTTTCTGTGTGGAGTTTGCATGTTCTCCCCGTGCTCACATGGGGTCCTCTTCTACAATAAGGACCCCGATTGGAAAAACATGCAAGAAGAACGCCTTCTCCTGTCCCGTCCCTGACCCCGACGAAGACCTGGAGCCGTTGGTCTGCCCACTGCTCCTGGCTGCCCCTGGAGGGGGCAGCCATTTCTTTGAATTCAATTCATTCTCGATATATGTGCAGCAATGGATCAGGATAGGATGATTGAACAAATATATCATCGCCTTGTTCAGACCTGCTCAGGGTTATGATAAAAACAACCTGCTTAGGCCTCTCAGTTAAAGGGGAATTCCGGTATTTTTAAACCTGGGCTCTATATGTACATATTTGTCATTTATATCCCAAAATAGGTCTAAAAAGTTTTGGAATTGTAGATCGCCTCAGCTGGCAGTTGCGAAACGGGCTGCTATGGCTGCAACGTAATCCTTTGGGGCAAGTGCGCCGATCAAAATACGTCCACTAAAAGTGCTTGTTTTTGCCAGTGACAGGCTCAGATTGTTATTGGAAGTGTCTGACAACATTACGGAAAGGATCGCTACAGAGATAGACCTTTGTTTAACCAGAAACCTTTGTTTAACCTCTTCCTGCAACAACTCACCTCATCTTTCAGATTTCAGAAAGAGACTTTTCCTTGAGTGAGACTTCTGTTTCTGGTTAAAAAAAGGTTAAAAAAAAGGTTTAAACCCACCTATTCATAGAACTGCGAGAGGGGGTAAACAAGAGCAAAAGATGTAAGTAAACATATTGGATGAAATGCACCCTGAGGCCAAAACATGGAGAGGAGCTCGGTCAGAGTGGTTGAGTTTGATTCTAGCAATGTGGTGGGGTTTTTGATGTGAGCACAAACTGAGCTGGGCACTGAAAAGCTCCTTTGTTCACCAAAAAAAAAAAAAAGTTTTGTAAATAGAATGCAGTATGCACCAACCCTGTTCATGACAGGGCAAATTAATTCCACGCACTGAGAATAGGCAACTGCAGCGTCCTACAACATTGTGGGTTTGAATGCACTCACATGGCCTTGTTGCACGTCGTCCTATCTCTCCCACTGACTGTCTTACTCCACTGTATGCTGTCTAAAAGAGTGATTTACTGCTATTTGAGAGGAAGTGATTAACAGTAATTAACTGGTATTTGAGAGGAAGGGTGACTGACCCCTGTGCGCCTCTCTCAAAGATGACATCACCACAGTAGCCCACTCCTGGGCCTCCTGCTCGCAGCGAAAGTTGAAGCTGATGCGGTCATGTGGAGGCGCAGCCAATCTCAGCTCGTGGCACTTGGGTGACTTCACCTCATAGTTTACCGCCCTCAAGTCAAACTCAGCGATGGACTGAAAAAGAGGAAGGGAGGGAGAGCAAGAGCGAGAGCGAGAGCGAGAGAGAGAGAGAGAGGAGATGTAGGAGGCAGAATTGAGGAAGGAAAATGATGACTACCAGCATTTGAATTCCATGTAAGGTTGTACCAAAATGGAAAATATTTGTATCACCGTGTATTCCTTTGTTGGACAAAACAGAAGTAAAATCAATACAGTCATGTACTGTTATAAACTCGGAAAATGGTTATTGATTTCATGCTGTTCTGGCACCATATGTAAGATATTAATAACCTCAATCAATAATCCTAATGTTTCCATTTCAAAGTCATTGAAAGGACAATAGAAATACTAACTAACAAATGTATAAAAATGAGATCCAACCACTCAGCAGTACTGTCCTTGATGCAATCAACTGGCAAAAATAAAGGCTCTCATGTTAAATATTTACTTTGAGCAAGTGAGCAATATTCATGGACTGTTTTCAGGCTATTTATTGATTCCTGCAGGAAAAAAAATCTCTTTTCACTTTCCACCCTCCAGGTAGGGCTCAAAGGGCTGCACACCAGCACCCCTGAAGCTGTCCTTGTCTTGCTCAAAGACACTTCAGTAGTATGGACACACTCCAGTTGTAGGACGGTCTCCCTAACCACCTAGTATCAAACAATCTTCTCAGAGTTGGTGAGAATACCATCAAAAGCGGGTCTGCGGTCTAATTCATCTCTTTGTCCTCATCAACTGTGCAGTAGACCAGCCAGCTTGCTAGCGGCTGGGCCCCACAGTCACAATAAGGTAGCTCACTGTCTACCCCCTGCCTTGCTCGGTGACTTACCACACTGCGGCCAGTGCCGTTGCTGTCCTGGAGCGACAGCCGGAATTCCCCGGATTTCCCCGGGTCCATACTGAGTTGCAGGCGGAGTGACTCATCACCTGCCCCCGGAAGACACAGGGGCCGAATACCAGAATGGCAAACTGACACCCGAACCGACATCAAGACGGTGTGGCAGCCAAGTTGCGCCTGAGACGCCCCATAACCGGGGACAGTGGCGGACGGATCCGGTGTACCAGGGGTCTGAGTCCAACCGCCTGAACTCAACGACATTCTGCTGACCGACTCATGCAGGCTGGGGAGCGTCAACACACCGTGGCCGGGTTGTTTATTTCCTGTCCTGCTTTGATACTTGACCTTGTTAGGAGTATCCCCTCAAAGTTTTGGTGACATAGTTATATCTCGTCCCTGAATACAACTCAATAACAACAGGAAGCAAGTGCGTAGAGCTTGACAACTCTTTGGACTGACTTCCAGAAAGTATCCAGTCCAAGCGAGAGGTTTCACTTCTGCCTACTTCCGTCTTCGCTTAAACCGTTGTAGGAGTTCACCGCTTCTTTTGGCCGGGAGTCGATGAGAGTTTCGGCCCAATGTCTTTCAAATAAAATATGAAGGTCTCCGTAAGCTATTGATAGCGTTGTGAGATGTGCAACTGTGTTTAAACAAGTTAAAGCACTTTTGTTTGTTCAGTTTCGCGCATGCGTAGTATGGTGACGTCAGATGTCAGTAGTTAATATTCATGAAGCGTCTTGCCTAAATTATTTGTATGAATTACATAATTATAGACAGATATCCTGCTGGGTGGCTTTTCATTAGCAGTCTAATTATAGACATATACGCTGTTTTTTTTTTAGGCCCGAAGAAGATGCGATTTCTCTTGATAGTGAAACCTAGAATCTTTGGATTCAACGCAATGCACTATGGTCCTAGTGGTGTATAAATGCAATTACACTTCTTGACCACGAAGGGGCAGCAAAGCATCCAACTTCAAACAGTAAAAACACTTTACAGCCAAGTAAGGTGATCCAACACAAGGAAATGGCATAAAATGGTTTAAGGGAATAAGCCAATAAATAAACCAAAGATTGTCTATACAAAAAGTTTTTAGATTAATTCACAAATGCCTAAGACTCATAAATGTATGATAATACATTTATATATACATTTACATACATTTAATACATATAATGGCCATCAAGTAAATGACTGAAATTGCATATAATTACCTACAGAAGTATCAGATGATGGTTAGTCTCCAGACAGACAGGCCAGAAGACCCAAATACAGCTAAATAATCTACTAAACCAAATTACCTACTTTTTAGGACCCATACAAATACAGGACTGTTTTAATGTTGTTTTAAAATAACACTATAACATTATTTATTAAATATTATAAATGCCAATACAGCACTTACCTTTAGCTGTCACATACTGTCAGTCCTTGTATGAAAAGCACAGACAATCAATTTCAGAGTGAAAAATATATTGATAATAAATATAATACAATAAATCACAAAACAAAGCTGGAACAACAGCATTTATACAACATGCATTTACAATTTTTACCAACACATGCTATGCTCCAATTACAATTGAGTCTTTAAAGTAGAACTGGTTGTACACCTCCATCCCCTCAAGTATTTCACTCCCTTTAAATAAAAGAGCAGGATGCAGAGTGGGACAAACATAGGAAAGAAGACTCCGGCAGAATCCGGTGGGTCCATCATCTCTTTTAAGTCACTTCTCACTTTACATGGCGGATAGTTCAAGATTTTTGTTTTAAAAGGGCTAGCCAAGCCTCCAGCCTCCAGCCAAGATTGATATTTATGTTTAGCAGGTTTCAGGAAAGGACATTTGAATTTCCAAGATTCCATTTCTTGGCCATTTACACTTTCTCAAGGTTACACGCCTTATATCATTATTTATCACCAGGAGTTACATGCTTCAAATGTCTTGGATGCTGACAAGCCAGGTATCACACTGATGGGATTTGGTCCAGAATTTCCCCCTGGGGATGAAACCTAAGAAGAAGTCATATATCTGTTGGTTGCACAGTATTATACACAGACAGGACAACAATCTTATTCCCAAGTATCTGTCTCATGCTGAGATATAAAGGTGTTGCACCTCAGGTTTGCTTTAAACCAACTTGAACGACCCAGGTGGGACTCGAACCCACAATCCCCAGCTCCGGAGGCTGATGCCTTATCCATTAGGCCACTGGGCCTCAGTGAAGACTGCCAGTCTGATGAAATGGTGTGTGACTGCACTTATTCCCAGTTGAACTGGGAAGTGAGGGTATGTGTCCTTACTGAATCCTGATCAATTATTGAACTATCCATTTTTTCGCTTAAAGAGTTAAAGGTTTTATCAAAACCATCCCAAAACAGGCAAATATGATATCAGTCTTGCTTTTCTTACTACTATTATCTTACTACTACTGTTATGTCCTGGATAATTAACACTTTTAATCCTCGTAAATATTGAGATGTATATTTGTGTAGATTTTAGTCATCTGAATACGTTTCACAATTGTTGTGAATGGATGCTCACACCGCCAGCCAGTGCCTACACAGACGTTTTCCAATTGGCCTTTTTAGAAAGAGGGTAATCAAAGATGATCAATGCAGGCATCAGCCCACACTCTCTGTAGGTCACGATTTATGAGGTAACTCATTAACAAAAACACCATGGCACACAGCTTAGCCAGGTCAAGCTGTTAATCATCCTGCAGGCAGGGCTTTCTCAATCAATACCACATTCCTCTACGCTATTACCACTCTTTGAGCAACATAGTGTTATAGAGCCCTTAATCCCACAATAACAAGCACATCTCTGTCCCATATTGAACATAATACTGTATGATGAAGTCACGATGGACAAGTTGTTCTTTATAGATAATTGCAACAGGATTCGTGCTTGGCTCATGATTCTCTGGCCAGGTACCTCCTCCTGTGACTTGACCAGTGATCCTCAGATGATCTATTCATAGAAACATTCAGGATAGAGGCCTTGATTTGAGATTAAGTCATTCAATCAGACACTCGGCCATGATCAAAGGATACATTTCCAGAGAAAAAAAAGGTGGCAATTCGGATTTGAGCATGGCGTTTTCATCAAATGTGGTGATTTTTGTGAGTTTTTGAAGAACATTTTTGAATACAATGGAAGCCGCTGGCAACAATGAGCCCAATATAGCTACTGATACAATGATGAAACATACAGCAGTTTGACGTAGGACCTACATGTCGATAGATAGCTATTAATAGTTACATCCTATCCATATCACTGTGTGTATTCCCGTGCATGCTACACCCTATTTGTCTGAACAAATTACATTACAGGAATGTACTACAGGGATGTACTCTGCAGGTAACTGCACAGTACTAAACCCATTAATCACACATCCTCAGGTAGTTATCTTCTCATCATCCCAGCCATCCTCTCTCATGGGCTTGTGTCTTCATCAACTCCGTCTGATTCCACTCTGTGAGGAAATAACGGCTGTCCTAATCTGTGGAGGGGAACCAATCTGCTTCCCTCAGGGTAAAGGGGTGTACAGACA
>CABFOQ010013351.1:1509-27140 GCA_900660455.1 Gephyroberyx darwinii | reverse complement strand
TACAGCTGGTTCAAAAACACCTGGGCCTGCAAGAGAAGAGAATATAGTTGTTGAGTAGATGAATGGTTCAAAGTGTATGTGTGTGTGTGTGTGTGTGTGTGTGTGTGTGTGTGTGTGTGTGTGTGTGTGTGTGTGTGTGTGTGTGTGTGTGTACGTGCATGCGTGCATGTGTTTTCTCTACCAAACAGAGAAGGCGTTGTTGAAAGCTGCTGATATGAGCACCACAAGAGTGGATGATTTGCAGCTCCAGACCCCAACGGCTACAAGCCGTTCTTATTTTCCCCCTTTTCCTAGCAGCTTTTCATTCAACTCCGGGGATTAGAAATGCATATAAAACCTGTCAGAGGTAGCCAAGCTTGCCAAAGCATTACCCAAGATATTCCTTTTCAATTCACTACAATGAGTTGTTGGCTCCAGGCTCAGTAGGAGGAGGACGGGGCTAGATTGTTCAACAGGGCCTTAAAAACTCACCTGGGTTTATCTTTCTTCCTTTCAGTTCAACCACTGGAATGAAAGCTGCCACTAAAGGGCAACAACAATCAGGTATAGACAGCCAGGTCCTATAAAAGGCATGCTGTTGTCAGCTGTAACGGAGGCAGAGCTAATTCAATAGCCTCTACTATACCATTGTTAAGTGAGGAACACAGAGAGGCACCATTATTATAGGTGGAGTTTTCTAAAGGCTTTATGTGTTCCAAGCCAAATCTCACATAACAGCTCAACATAAAAACTAATGACCACACATTCTGAAAAAAATCATGGTGCATGTTGGCTTTAAGCTTTGGAAAGTCCACAAATGAAAGGTATACAAGAAGGCCCATTCTACTTTTTGCCAAGTTTCCCCATACTAACTGTCCACTACTGATCTATCAGTTATAATAAATGATTCATGGTCAAAGGTGCAATAGGAAGTAGATTTATGAGTATTCAGCAGTAAAAGATACTTATACCAGTGATCTTTGCTCTAGCTCCCTCCTTTACAAATTTCCTGGTGCGCACACCCTACCCCAACAAACACACCCGTTCTGGCATAACAGATTTGGGCTCAAAGTCCAGTCGGTTACAGCAGACTAAAGGATTTAAAATTTAAAAGGAGAAAGAAAGTAATTCACCAGGTTATGAGCTGCTCACTCTCCTACAGAATAGGTGGCCAAGTCATGTCAACAACTTCAGAACAACTAGCACAGAGCTCTCTCTTTAAGAAAGAAAATAAAGCTAGACAGCTTGCTTTACTTCAGAATAAAACCAAGCAACCTCTTGCACAGAGCACATCATATCCCATGGAAATGTGCACCATGATTAACAATCTGCCAGCGTCTCACACAGTCTGAATCGCTATTATGATCTGTGGATAACAAGCCTGTGGTCCTTGAGTCCTTCTCCAAGAAGTACAATTTTCCTTGGCCTTTCAAAAGAAGAGAAACTCAAAACTGCAAGTATCCCTCCTCTTTCTCTCTCTTTTCCAATCCCTGCAAAAGCTGCATCAAGTCCTAGACTTCCGAGCTCGATGGGATTGCCATGGTGTCTGCTAGGGAGAGAAGAGCTGGCGTTGCACTTTAATGACAAACCAAAGTCAGAGAACAACCAAACAGCAGGACTTGTTTACTCGGCAGAAATAAAGTAAGCCTAAGCCTTTCATCCTGGGCTTTACTGATCCAATATGGGCCCGTGCGGAAAAAGGACAACCAACACCACCCAAAGCGTCAGGCGAAGCCTTCGTCTGTGTTTGAAGCTTGATATGCTGCTGGGCAAGTAGCATAAGGACATAGCCCATGGAATAGCGCTAGCTAGTTAGCTTAAAACATATGCTTACAAAGTTCCAAAACCCACACACAAAACATAGGCCTAAACTTCTTTTCCTTTTTCCAACCCCTTTGCAAAGCTTTGTAGATATGCCAAGACAGGGCCCATGCTTCCAGTGCAATTTTGGAACATGTAATTACAGAGAGTTGCATGTTGTAAATTTAAACATTTTCAAAAACCTGTAATATGCGGTGAGAATGTCATATTGAGTTGATAATGTGGAGAGATATCAAGCCTATTTTCAGCCCATTAAATGACACAGACATAGAAAATAAAAGATAATTTGTAATCTCTACGAACATTTAGACTAATTCTGAACTAAACAAAAAACAGCATAGGCTTGATAAACATGGTTCTCTATCTCTAACTGGCACTCTCTGACACACTGTCTTTCCCTCTCATACTCAGCTACCTCTTGGCTCCCGGTTCTCCCTTGCTTTCGAACCACCTCCTTCTCTACCTCATTTTCAATCGCGCCCTGCCTCATTCTTCAAAACAAAATACAAACGCAACAGAGCAGTGATTTAATGAAGTTTTCTTGGTCCCAACCGCGAGAGACTCTGGTGTCCCACTGATAAAAGTTTTAACATGCTTTGATATGCGTGAATGGGTCTTATCCTTATGCTTCAGTGTCCTCTTTATAACCTGTTTTCTCAGAGCACTCTTCTGAAGCTTCTTTAGAAGAAAGACAAAGAGATACAGCCAACTCTAACGTAAACAGGTTTTGTCCTCAGTGGACTTGGCCGTAAGCTTGGGTTTCATAAATACTCCGTAATCGGGACATGGGAAATATTTACTTCAGATATGTGGGCTAAGAGGAATTTATGCAGATACTGAATGAGCAATATACTACTTTTGCCATGTACAAAAGACAGCATTTAAAACCCAGAAACCACACATGCTAGGATATAGATAGAGAAAAGGACTACAAACTAGAAGATAAGCCGTTTTCAGTGGGGTCAGGGGATAATTACATAACAGTGTCTGGTGCAGCATAACTTAAAAGAGACATTAAAAATAAATGCCTTTTCAATTTCATATGATACGCTTTGGTTTCCTGTGAAAAGCAATGTGCTCTCCATTTGGTAGGTTAAGTGAAAATCTTTAGAGTTCAGACAGAATTGATCAAGAGGGCCCTTATTGATTCATTCATTGATTAGAGGGCACCATAGCTGTTCTTTAGGCAACGGTGGCTAATCAAATTTCATACAATCCTATTTAAGTTCTGAGTCAAGATGTCACTACGTGTGCGATGGGGAAATCATTTGGGAAATGGGAGCAACTACTTGAGTGTAAGCATTCATTACTAGTTATGGTCCCATACTAACCACAGGTTACTCTTCCATAGAAGGGGAAAAAAAGCTCAAATACATCTCTGAGACACAGAACAAATGTTGTACCTTGTGAATACAGCTTTGTCTGTGATTGCTTTGTTGTAAGGCAAATATTTCATTTCCCTGCATGTTCTTGTTCGGCATTACATATTTTGTATTTGCCCTGTTTAGGAGAATGCTGAATATGCTGAAGCTGCACCTATGTTTTCCTTTTCTTTATCATTTCCTTTTTATTTCTTTCCCTCTTTTGGGGAGTAGCCAGGATTAGACTGAGGCTTCTTTGGGAGGCATGCTACATGATGAATCCTTATTTGGTCAGAAAATTCACATTGGCCACTTCTAACAAAAATAACCCCAGTTTGTTGATGTGACTGCCTCAGAATATAGGACCACACAAGTCAATGAGGACAAATTGGAGCAACTGTTCCACTGCCCATTCCTCATTTCAGTTTAAATGAGCACTTGCACTCAAAGCAATAAGAGACCTGTCGCCAAACTAGGTAAAATAAACAGATTCAGTAATTAGCACTTACTGAGAGACTTGCAGAGCTGCACAGTGGAATCTAAATAAGCTCATTTTGCTTCTGTGATCTATGTTGGTCGAAATGGAAGTCGTTTGAATTCACACTGGATAATTGACATCCTTTCTATTTTGGTCTAGTCAGGTACCAATACAGTAAGACAAACTGAAGATACTCTAGTTGTGAATAGGTCTGCAGACGAGTGAAAATGTGCAATATTGCAATTCAGTATGCTCTGTAAACCAATTCTTGAATGGTATTGAACTAAAATTCCCACAGAACAGAGTAAAAACCTGTATATTCACATAGAGGTCCTGTCTGTGCATGAAGCTTCACTTCTATAACATCTATTACAAGTATTTTCTCTGCTATTGCAACTGCAGCAAACATAGTCAGCTCTGGCGTGCTTTAAAAGAACCCCATGCAATATTAATCATCTCACCATTTCCAGAGGACCATATGTGAACACTCTTTAGAGTGTTAGAGTGGGGAAAACCCCTGTAGGCTCGGCCCACTCCTGCCCCATGTTAAAATCATGTGTTCACACTGCTTTTCCTTTCACAAGAAAGCAAACAGGAACCCCTTAGAAAACAAATTGCTCGTCAGCAATGCCCAATAACTCAAAACTGAGCTCCAAGTCTCAAGATGTAGTTTAACATCTAGACCAATTCTTTGCCCTATTCTTAACCGTTAGAGAAATTGGTGCCTTCTGCTTAGGGAAATGGATGAGGAATTTCATACTCTCAGTTTTCATTTACCATTTATGGCCACCGATCTGTTAAGACTTAATTGATCCCTAGTTACATATCAACGTGAGCAGTCACCTTAGTGGTGTAAGACTGTATGACAAGCTTTTGTGTTTAATGTTTTAACATTTGGACTTTTTATAGATTAACTGTCCACATGAGAAAAAGTAATGCCTTTCAAAATCTAACTGAAGCATGTGAACTAATTTCTCTGAAGTAGTTAATATTTTCCTTGCCAGATTAGACGCCATATTCAAAGTTATGTCTTGGAATGCAATGTACGCTTGTGACAATGAACTTTCCTGCTCTGCAGACGCAATTTATAGTGACATGGACGCATCCCAGTGACGGCAATCTTACCGGTCTTGGCATTAATGGCAAAGAAACCCTGGGGATTGCCGCTGGTGATCTTGAAGGTGAGTTTGTCACTGGCCTTGGCATCTGGGTCAGCTGCTTCTATCTGGATGATTGACACATCTTTAGGGGAGTTCTCCATGACAGATGGGTAGTAGACAGGCTCTGAGGTCTGCGGTGCATTGTCATTGACATCCTGCACCTCGATGTAGACCTCAACAAATGCAGAGAGTGGCACCACGCCACGATCCATGGCATAGACTGTCAGCCAGTAGTGAGGTGTGGTCTCATGGTCCAGCAGTTCTTGTGTTCGAATGATGCCTAAGAGATGAGAAAAATGACAAAAAACAAACTCTTTAGTCTGTATTCTATCAGAGAACGTTTCCACTGAAAGTGTAATAAATGACCAGTGACCTTTAAACTTATCATTGAAGATGAAGACGACATAAGCTTGAATGCTAGGTGCCTCTAACCAGGCAATTTTCAGGGTTAATAAGGGACCTGGACTGAAATATATCAGGGCGATGCATTCACAACACCCATGCAGTGCTACTGTGTTTACATTCACTTACAGGGACAGGTTTTTTTCATTTGCCATATGGGGGCTATAGCCTTCAGCTGAGCAAACAGAGCAGCTTTCAGAGACGTGTGAGGCCTACCACTCAACAATGTTTCAATGGAGGAGTGAAGGATGGGTTCTACAATTAAGCCATTATAACAGTTGTAATATTATACCTGTTATAATAGCAGTGGCTTCTTATCCCTCCATCAAATCAAGTATCTCAAGCATAGATTGGAGACTTAAATGTGGCTTACAACAGGCTTAAATAACATGAAATTTGTCAAGAATACGTTTGCCCCTTGCAGTTTGGGAAAGATTGTGGTGATATGTACCAATCAGTGGTCCCACCATGACAAATCTTAACTTAATCAATTATAACACCAACTGAAACAAAACAAAGCTTTGTACTGATAACTTTAAAATGTCTTGGCACATACTATTTAGATGTCAATCAAAAGGTAATGTTTTTTGAAATGTATCAACACCATGTCACGTCCACACTAAGCCATTTAAATTTGAAAATGCATATTTATCTCTCCCGAGCTTTCCGAAAACGTTCTCCCAAGTGAATAAATTTGCAAACGCTGGCCTCGCGTTGTAGTGTAGACGGCATTGTAGTGTGAAAACAGAGACTTTTGAAAACAATGCCGCTTGATCCAGGGTTAAGCGGCAGGCCTGAGTGGTCTGCACATGCCCATGAAAGAAAGTATGCATTTTTGGTGGTCAAATTTAAATGGCTTAGTGTGGACGTGGCTCAATTTGGCCAGGAAAGGGACGACTGGAAAGGGGGGCTGGGTCAGCTGTTTGAGGTTTTCACTTGTTACTTTTATGAAATGTGTTATAGTGATGTTGGATATGCCGATATTCTATCCCACCACCATAAAAACAATGGTTAATTTGGATTCTCTCAGTAGCACATTCATTGATCTGCTAAAAAAAATATAGCCAAAAAACTAGACAACAAAAAAAAGAACTCATTCTTTGGTCTCAATGGACATTTAACTGTAGACGGTGTAAATAGCTTCCAGACGGTGGAAACGCTGACCGCCCTGATAATTAAAACAAATTCTGTAGTCTTACTGTGTAATTTGCAATACCTGTAGAACCCTGATAATTGAAATTCACAGCCATATTTGGTTTTATTAATGAGCTCATCGTCTAAGCACACCCTGATGATAATTAGATGATAATTATAGGCTGTGTTAAGCTACTTAAAGTTTTGGCCATTTTGCATGAGACCAAATCTGTAACACACTTCCAGTCAAAGTTTACTGGAGGCCCAGATAATAGAGTCCACAACACTGTTCAGAGATAAGGAGACTTTCTAGAGGTTCAAGCAGTTCATCCTAGAGCCCCTTTCTTCTGCTGCCTCCCAAATGCCTTTGTTCCCTCACTGTAACTCAATGAACTACACTGAAGGACTGTAACCGTGAGCCGCCAAACCTTTTGCCTTAGGTGATGAAAGATCTCTCAGAAAAAAAGATTACCCCCAAATGACTTGTCACAAAGTTCTCACTTTCCGGAGGGGGGCAGGGGGCTGGTATAGCTCATTTATTATCTGGCTCAGTTTTTTTGAATTCCTGTAGTTTGGGTCTGGGATTCTTTCTTGTCATTACTCATCATTACAGGTCTCTTAACTTAGCTTGAGGCATGTAATAAGGAAGGCAGTCAGGCAGGGGACAGAAGATGGCTCCCCGAGCGCCAAGGGTCCCATGGCAAAAACAGCATTGGCCAAAATATCTTTGATTTGGTTGAATATGATTGATTTTATATAGTGAAACTGATTGTGTAAATCTGTTGATACGTTGTGAGAGACACAACCAAACATATGGAGGAAGGATAAACAAATACAAAATGATAAATTGATTGAAATATTCCTGGGGGAAAAGAAACATACTGCAATAACGGCAAGTGAAGTCACAGTGAAAAATAAGGATCGCTACTGGGAAAAACATGTGCAGGAAATTGCAAATGTTAAACATGAATAAGAAATGCAAACGCTTATCTGACTGAGGGACCCAGAGCAGGAACACTGAGGGATCGAGGGAATGAGCGAAGGTTTAAGACACTCAGAGACGAGGAGATTTGGTGAAAAGGACATCAAAATAAGACAGAAGTTAAGAATGAATGAATAGGTGAGGGGAAAGTGGTTAGAGGGATCGGGGTGAGGAGAGGAGGTAGAGGAGAGGTGGTCATGTGTGCACACGCATGGAAGGAGTGTGAGAATACGTGCTAATAAGACAAAGCGCAAGAGAGGCAGAGGCAAAGGGGAAAGCATGAGCTATCTTTTGTGTTTCTGCCAAGGAAATGCCCATGCTTGAGTGCTCATCCGTTTGACTGGCAGACACTGACATTGCAGAACAATTCCACTCTCACAAGTGTCATGGTTTTTGCTGGCGGCTGGCAGCCTTGTAGCTATCGGTATAGAGAGGATGACTTAATATTTTTCAGTTAAACACTAGAAGTTGGAAGAACACAAGCCGGTAGGACCTCGGACCTTGCATGAAATACAATCGTACCTTCTCAAATGAATGGTCATTGTCAACTTGCACACTCAAGGTTTGTTGTTTTTGTTTTTCTTTAAACAAGCACAGAAACATGGAGCACTTTGACCTAAAATGCATAAAACAACACAGAATATGAAAAAATACCTGACATGGCCTGTGGGTGGATAATTACTCACAATGCACATGAAAGTTGAATCCGAGGAATTTAGTGGCCACACCCATCCCATACACCAAGGCTCTTCAATAAGGAAGTTGCAAAACCTGCCCTCGGGCCAATAAAAAAAAAAAAACAGACTGTGCAACAACCCCCACCAGTTTTGCTTTCCCTTCTTTTTCTTCCCTGCTCCTTTCTTTGCCCTCTGGCTTTGTTCTCCAACGTCAATGAGAATTGTGGCAGTGTGGTAGAGCCTTCACACAGGCTAAAATCATTTTTCAAAACTCGGGAACAGTAGGTGTGCACTTCAGTCAACCTCCTGGACAGGTACACAATGAGTTTTACTCTATGACTAGTTACATTTACAGCGCAACAGTGGGAACGGGGTGACATTTGCTTTTAAGAAGTGGAAAGAACGTGTTCACTGCATGGATACCACAAGTTGGCAAGCACCAAAAACAATGATATGTTGTCAAAAGAGGATTAGGATTCACAACATCCAGTTTATCTCCTGTGTTCATTTTTTTTTTACGTCAAAGAGACTACTTCATAAAACGGTTGGAAGCCACTTCAGTAGGCGCAAAAAAAGGTGCACATAGAGCAATGAATAAACACAGTAATGGGCTTCTATAATACATGCAGAATAAGTAGGCAACGGGTTTCAACTCAGGCACTACTTCAGAACTGGGCAATAATATTCTGGCTTTATAACCCTGCAACTCACCGTGAAGGGACAAGCAAAGCCCAACTCCACATGAATTAGGGAAAAAAATAGTGTAACCACAGACTCAACAAGATGTGATTGTCTGCAGAGACAGTGTTGGAATTAATTCACTGCACAGGAAACCATAAGAGACCATAACTGTATCTTTTAAGAACTCTGTCTTAGAAGATCAGCCGATTCAGCTTACACCAGCACTCCCCTAGTCTGCTCTGCACTTGAAAACTTAGAACTTGCTTTGAACTACCTCTGTTAATACAGTTCACCCCTACCCCACATTCCTCAACCTTCTTAGGCCTCTTGCTCACATGCTTACATAAACTTTCTCAGCGCTTTCCCCCCTTCTCTTTCCACAGCCCTGGCAAAATGCTTCAAATTCCACTACCACGTTGCAGGGCCTAGTGTATTAGAAAGAGTCCTGAACTAAGCTTCCCGTTCCCCAGCAACGTATCATACTGTCACAGAGTTCAGTGACATCTGCAGCCAAAGTCTGTGCTCTTTTTTATATATTCTCAATGATATTTGTGTACATTTTTGTTTATTGCAATATTTTGTTTTTGTATTATGATAAATGCATTACCTAAAGTGTTCAGTTCAATATGATTTGAAAGTGATTGCACCATAGCAATTAAAGCGTTTTGTCACTATGAATCCTCTTTTGTTCTTGTGTTCAAAGGAAATGTGCTAAGTGCCTTTCATACCATTATAAAATCATCTGTATCTCAGGATTACTCTGAATGGTACTTTTCATCCTCTATTGTTTATATTGGAATTACATTAAAATTGTGTTGTGGTCAGGTGCCAATACCAACGAAGTTTAGAGATGTCAAACTAATCTTTTTATTATCTTCATGTACACTTAGATCTATAAGCTAAAACACATCTATAGCTATGACACGCTGTCTGATACATATTGTGTCCATTGTTTGGTCTAATGGTCTCAGAGGGGGTCATAATACATTGGGGTATTTCTGGGAGATAATCAAACAGATGCATTATGACACATTATCACGCAAAAGCCATGTACGTCTTATCTCCTTCAATTTCCTGGACAAACAATTATGACCCAGTGAGCCAGCGAGGTAGCCCAATAGCCATTCCCACTTCACGCATCACTGTGCATTTTGTATACTATCAGTACTGGCAGAAAAAATGGTATCAACAGCTGGCTTAAGGGGAAACATAAGGGGAACTGCATAATTTCACCAGCTGAACAATGGAGAGCACTGAGACTTGCTCTGTATATCAGCCAAATCTTATTGTCTTCAAAGAGGGGTGGAAAAAAGTGCAACAGCTGCTTACCAAAAGTGTATTATCAAACCAGCAGGCATTAACATGCTAAAGTATTACTGCTATTCATCATTTCTTTGCATAATAGCTCCAAAGAAAAAAACATACTCCAGGAAAACATGAATATCTGCATTTATCGCAAGTGAGTAGTAGAATAAAAGAATAAAAAATCTTGACTACATAAGAGTGGTACATGCCTGAATGTTTTTTTTCTTTCCCTTTTTTATTTAGCCCATTTATACCAGTTGAGAAAAGCTATTGGGATTTACCAAGACAGCTCCCATTGACACTGGGAATTCCATAGGCCTTTGAACAGACCCGAGAGGAATGCTCCTTGGTTTAACATCACATTATTATTTAGGAGCAGTTTCTGTACCTCCTGGCCCTCTAGGGCTCTGCCTGCTCCTCTGATAACAATTAGGGAAACACATGAGCTGTCTTCCTTAATTTCAACATTTTTCCCCACCCCTTTTCTGCAGACATACTGTATTCAGATCATTTTACTGGTTTCTCTGGAAAAATCATTATCTGGAATATAGATATGGAATACAAGCTTCGGTGAAATGTAGGTCTCATTAACTTCTACTGCCACTACCGCTGCTATTTTGCACCTCTTAAAGTGAACAGTTCAACTATCATTATCTACTCACCCCCATGTCAGTCAAAACTAGACTCAAGTCCATATGACCATCACACATACAGTTCCCACTTTGAATAACCAGGAAGTGTCAGTGGGGGAAATATAGGAGGCGATGTGGTAAATAAAGGCTTTTTTGAGTCACGGTATCCAAGTGTAAGTCTACACAAGCCTTTTAGAGACATTTGATGGACATTTTATGCCCCTTTTAAATCTCTGATCAACCAGGCCTTGTTCATTTCAATTGTTTGGGAGAAAGCTCAGATGGAACTCCAGGGGCTAATTCACTGTGATTGATCGTCATATGAACTTCAATGAGTTTCAGCTGACATGGGGGTGAGTACGTACTTCTACATTTTTTACTTTGGAATAAACTGTTACTTTAATAATGTAATCCATACTTTTTAATTATTTCATTTCATCATGTTGGTTTTGTTCCGTTTCATTTCTGCGTAACATATTGTAGTGCTGCAATTGTTGGTTGTGTATGTTTATGTGGCCCTCGTTTGCTATATTCTTATTTATATTTTATTCTTCTTTGCTATACCCTGTTACTTTTTGCTTCTGCAATGGCCCAATTTCCACACAAGGATTATTTGTTTTGTCCTATCTAACCACCCATTCTCAAGGGCTGACATTTAAAAGACACAGGGCTCTTTTTTCTCCTTGCTGGCTTGATGGTTTTCAGAGCTTGTGCTGCAGATTAATATGAAGTATAAATGTAAGCAGTCATTGCGGTTAGATATGGTAGAAATCATAAGTCACTGGATACCATTACATATTTTTGAGCAGTCAAGCAACGCAAGCACAAAACCCTGTAATCCTTGACATGAAAATTGCACTGCACTGCTTGATCGTTACTGAAACAACCCCTACCGCACCTCTGCTCCCACTTAGGCACAGTCGAGTTCAAGGCCAAAATACAAAACAGTTGCAAGTGAGAAAAAAAAACCTGTGTGCGCTAAAAACTGCCACTGCCATCTGTCATGCACTGTCACAAAAATAGAGCCCCACATCTCAGCAACTTGGGTATCAAGGAAAATGAAGACTCTCCCAGTCGTACTGACCACTTTGTTGGGTTGTCCATGTGTCCTCAACTTGTAATATGGTTTTTCCAACAACACTTGGATCACTTGGGTCATGGGTCATAAAATGCAGACATTGTATGTGTCCTGAACTTTGGGATTTGTAGTAAGTGTCAAATGTCAGATCTGCCGTGGTGGCACTTAAGTGGCTTTGATATTCCTGTAGAATGTGGTTTCAATTGTGTAGGCTGACAGCTTGGTAACACCGCACAAGGGACACAATGAATAGTGAAATCAATCAATCATCCATCTTCATGTCTCAATCAATCAATCAAGTAGTTGTCTCTCACTTCACCTCAGGATTTATGTACCATTTTATTTTGATGCTCAGTCAGTTGTATTTTGAAAGCCAATGCATCATACTGACTCTCAAGAATAACCAATAAGATAAGCCTCATTGGATTACATGAATCCCGTCAAAAGCAGCAAACCCCATTCCAATTGGGGCAGCGAAAGAAAAATCACATTGGATAAAGCTGAACCTCTTTCCAAAAGCCTTGGGTTCCCCTGAGAATTAAATATAGTATTGTGAGACCAATCGTAAAGATGTTATTATAAGACCACATTACAGTGTGCCCACATTTGGCCTGAATATGTCCAATATGCATCTTGCCTGAGTGCATTTATTTTACCCTGTGACCACAATTCCTCCTTCACATCTCTTTACATTGCTCTCATGAGCATTTGTGATGATTTGAAATTATTGGGAGAAAACGTGACTTGTGTGCATTGAGAGTCGTCACTTAATGCACCCTAGTATGATCATGATGCCTTCTTTTGGAGGAACACTGCCTTGGTTTCAATGTGTCATATAGGGGTGGTCGTTGGACGTTGGGGTGTTCAAACTATGAAGAGCAATGGGGATAAATAAATCCAAGGCTTTATGTCAGCGGCTACATTGCAAATTAAAAGTTGCACTGATGCCTTGCAGTACATGCTGGCCTTCCTTTGTTTTTCTTCATTGCTCTTCTTGCTGTCTTTATACTTTTATTTCAATTTGATTTTTTGTGACGTGATCATTAAGTATCACAAAGCCCACAAGACAAATTTGGCCAGAGAGCATCAATTATGCACCTTGCCTGGTTGTATTTGTGTCCAGGGCTGACACTTGTCAACCGTCACAGAGAATGAAATTGGTCGTAAGTGCCTGAAAGAGTGGCTGAAATTTGAATAAAAGGATAAAAGCATGTCAACAGTATTGCTCATATCGCTGCCAGAATTGAGAAGACAGTCCTTGATAAAGATGATCAGATGAGCCTGGTAAAGATGGTTGGACTATTTTTCTTCATCTTTCAAAACATTAATTAATGCAGATTTACGAATATACTGAATGTAGTTATTCTTTTCATGTAACTGAGTATAATTATTTAGTTGATCTTTTTGGCTTATAGAACTGCACCCTATTCTCTGGCCCAGGAGAAAGGAAAAGAGAGGTGTCCTAGATGCCAAAACCTAAGGCTAATGCCACAATAAAATTGAATTTGACATAACTGTTTAGGACAATGGTTCATAAACAAGACATAAACAGCCATTAAGCTTAAGTCCTAGTAAACTGGAACTCCATTTTCCAAAGTTTTAAATGAAATAGGTTAATATTAAAAAAAAAAGGTTAAGGACTCATGGATGTTCCTTGTCCCCGCTGTGAAAAAAGCTTTAACAGAGGAACAATACAAGGAACAAATGTACCATCATTAGCCAAAATCTAGCATTAGCATGACAAGAATTAACACGCAATGAAGCACACCCTCTGCACGAGGCACTTCTACATGTTCTTTAAAAAGATTTAATGGACTGAGAGAATAACAAACTTTTAACCAGGGGAAGTGTGCTTTTCATTTAGCACCCTACAATCAACTTTGGCCCGCTGTACATTCCTGGTCCCGTCTCCACAGCAACAGCACTCAAGCAAAGACTATTTAGAGTCATGTGCCACTTTGCAGTCCCACTATTATCTCAAACTCACTGACTAAAAAAAATAGGGGAGAGGATGCGAGTTCTCAGTTTTGGTCAATTGTACCTGATGCCTAAAGACCTAAAACTAGCCTGCGTCTTTCATCCAATAAGTGAACCCAAACAATTCAGCGCATACCTCTCTTATCTATCATCGCTATGGGTCAGCTTACCTCAATAGAGGGACGCTGGAAAAAGGACAGGGAGGAGGAAAAGGCATATTTTGAAGAGGGTGGAAAACACACTCTCACAGAACTTTGTCATTATGCATCAAATTGTTTCATTTGCCTTCACAAAGATCTCTTTCACAGCGACGGCTGCTAAGAACGTCAAGGGAAAGGGCAATGCATACATTATCCAACAAGAAAGGGCAATGCATACATTATATAATGAGCATCTGCGTCCCATCTACACTCAACACACTCTGCAGAGACACATCTGGTCAGCTTTGATACTAGATAAATTCAATTAAAGCCTAAACACAAATCAACATGCATTTACACTGCAAGTTGCTTGTTTGCAGTCTCAGTTTACAAAATAGGTTAAAAAAACAACTAAGAATTTGATGGCATAGGTGCTGACACCGTGAAGTCACTCTTTCCTTCCACCCTACCCTTTAAGACTATGCAACAGAAATTGCACTGATCTAGGCCTAGTTTAATAACTGTTTTTAGCAACAGACATTCTTCACTGCAGATCTTTGAGTAGTGTTGCTCTCTCATAACAAAAGAAAGTGTCCCGATTCCTAAAATTCAAATCCTCAACATATTCCATGAGATAATGGAGTCTAATGCTTCATGAAAATTGCAGTTTGGTGCATACCTCAATTTTGGGGCCAGAGTGTGGTATGGTTAAATAAATAATAATAGATTCCCGGTGAAACACGAGACCTATGGTTTGGCCTTAATGCCTTCAGAGAATGTAATATAAAACTTGTTGTCCAGCATCAGTTCAAAAAAATAACACAAATGCACCTAAAATTGAAATTGTGTGACAAGAAAATTAAATTTGGTTGCACTGGTACGCCTACAAATAATTGTCTTAGTGAGCCTTTATTTGAATAGCTTCTTTAGACCGAGCATGTCAACTCCTCACCTGTTATCTGTTCGTTCTCATCAATCAAATGCCAACTTAATTTTATTTACCTCAAAGCTGTTTTTAAATCGGCTAAAATTAAATCCTCTTCCTGAGGCTTCCTTTCACAAGCGCTGCCTGTCCAGATGATAGCTGACGCCTATCCAGCCAGTCTGACAGTGACACTTATGTTTCTGTGTACCAAACTGGCCGCCTGTGTTTGTAACCGTGTGTGGTGGACAGTAACCGGACAGAGATGTCTAAAATATATACCGTGTGAACATGAACATGAACATGAGGTGACTGTCCACACAGGTGGACATGTCACAGCAAAGACACAAAGAAATAAAATTAGGAATTTCTTCTTGTTACCAGGTTGCATATTTTATGCAATGGAATTGAGATGTATTTTATGAACAGCTTTTGCTGATGTATGCATCCTGAGCTCAGCCTGAGGGTTAAATAGAAATGTCCCCCTGGGTAAAAATAGCATTGTGGGATTACTGAATAAAAGCATTTTTCTCCACACAATGTCAACACAGCAATAATGCTATGTGCAGGATACTTGCAGGGGCCTTGGACCAAGACTATCAATGCATGAGATCACTTCAAAAATACCCTAGTGTGCTCAGGTCTAGGTCTGATAATTCCTTGGTCCAGACAAGTAGGCCACACACAGATCTTTTGTGGTTAAATAACTTTTATTTTGACCCGTGAAGACCACTACTACAAAACCTCTTAAGACAATGAATCAAAATAGTATCACTTAACAAGTACAACAGAGCACTGCCCAGCATTAGGTTTATGGTCGTTTTAAATGAAGCTGTCTTTGCTGTGACATGAGCAGAAACCTGTTTTGTTCATGAAGTCAATTAACTGTTTGCAAATTTTCTCTGACAGATAGGCTAAAAGAGAGAACTGGAAAAATCCGTCCTTAGCCAGAAAGGGGGCCAAGAGAAGAGGCTGGACAAAGCTAAGTTTAAAATAAAATAGCACTGAGGCAGTGGCCAGAGAGCTGTTAATAATAGAGAGTCTTTGGGCAACCAGTTGCCATGGACTCCCTTAGGAGCCTAGCAGGAAGGAACTATATCTAGAGAACAAGAGATGGTTTCCATAAAAGGGGTTATGTTGCTTGAAATTGACTTAAATGAGAATAGGACGGTGTTCAATAAACAGCAATTTGGGACAGTAGTATTAAATTGAACCATAATGCCTCTCATTTAGACACAGAAAACAAACTAATCCATTGTTATTTCCCTCCCCATAAGTCCTTCATCAAATAAAGAAACTAGAGTCCACATGTGGCTTGGATACATCAATCTAGTTAGCAGCGCACCCTTCCACCACCAAGTATGCCAGGGCTTTTATAAACTCAATTACACAAACAGCAGTGCTGGCGCACACAGAAACGACAGAATTAGCCTGATCGGAGTCCACGCACAATCCTCACCAGTGCTTATTTTTGTGATACGTAGGCCTAGACTTACAAGAAACTATATGCAGTTTGCAGACACCCTGAGGTGTCATATTTTGCAAACATGAGAAACCGACAGAAGAAAACAAAAAAGACAGCTTGATAACTCCTAGTCTCTCCTTGTGGTGCGATACCACTTCTGCCAAAAGAGAGACAAAGACATGTCAACATGTTTTCCTTCTCCCTTCAAAGCCATACGGAGTCAAATTTGCTGAAAGAAAATGAGGTAGCAATGCACAGTCAAGGAATTAACTCATTTTTTCCGAGATCTCGATCTGTGTTTCATGTCAGTTTTTATCTTCGAGCTGCGCAAAATGTCACACCAACATGTATCATTGTAGAAATGTATGCTAAACATTTTACCAGAAAATGATTCATATCATTCACATTATTCTCCAGGTAAACGCTAGACAGGCCATTTGCTTTGTTCAAATGTGTTCTCTTTGTTAATTAATCTCAATGTTCCTGCATTTTTGATATGCATACCCATTTGCCTATTCAGACACAAAATGAGTCATCCGCATTGAGAAACCACTAATCTTACCTGACAGTATACTGTAATCTGCAGCACTTTAAAAAAAGGCAAATATATGCTTCAGATTTGTTAAATCTCAACACCAGGATTTTTACTCTGCCTCAGCTTTAGTGCATAGGCAGACTTTTACTCCACCACTGTAAAATGCAATGCTTTCCATAGTAATAGTTACCCAGAAATTACTGTCATTTACATATGACATTACTTATTACATATCACGTTACGTGTTGTTTCTATGCAATTACTTAGTTATCATGTTGTTACTTTTATTTCATCCCAGTATAAGGAACAGCCAAAAGAACAGTGATTTCTATTGCAGTGATACAACAAACAAAACACTGCATGAAACAAATAAAGTCAGTACTAAGTCTCAGACCATGCAATTGACTGATTCACCTCAGACAAACACACACGCACGGGTTCAGGATTATAGGTGTCAAGTAAACCAGGAACAGACTTTTGCAGCCTTCCCTTATTCCTGCCCACACAAATACCAGAACTGAAGGTGTGTGGCTTCTGGCATTTTTCCTTGTACCACTTTTTTCATTTGTTTTCTCATTTTAACCCATTTTAAGACATTGTGGTCAAGATTCACAACATGCAGCTGCGCCACTGTAACATGAAAATGTAGTGGGGTGTGCACCCATGCTTACATTTTCCTTTTAGCAATGTAATATTCTAAATGCATATGGTAACCTCACACCCAATCCTTCAGCTAGTGAAATCATGGGAGGGGCATTACCACCTTAGCTGTATTTGGTTGTCTACTGACCTCAGTTGTGAGCCATAATAACAGGACCCAACCCATGGCAATCCTATCATTGCACCTCCTGATAAATCACTTAATATAGGCCTTGAAGATCAGGTCACAGCAGAAGATCAAGCCAGCCAAGCCAGGCTCCCTGAATCTATACCCTATACATCAAGGGCAGGATGGTTACCAGTCACTCACTCCAGAATAGACCTACATCAAGACACTAGTGCAGAGGCATCACACCGTGTCAGAAAATATATCCACTAGGAAGCTACTGTTAAAGAGTCAATTTAGTGAGTAAGTTGGGTGAAACTTCAAAATGAAAGAGAAACTAAGGCATTTTTAATCATACCACAAAATCATATGGCAGTCACAAATTCTAAGCATAAGTGTCCCAGCATCTCTGTTCCCAAAAGTGTGTTAATAGGAACCAAAGACCCAGGTACCACAGATAGAAGAAACAAACTAACACTGGACACATACCACAGCCAACACATAGTCCTTGAGGAGAGATCCTTCATAATAGCTCATCCCCTCATGCTAAATTTACCAAAGTCAAGATTCACTGACATCCTATCAACTTCCCTAAGTGACTCACATCCACCTGATTCTTAATAAACATTAAACTAAGGATGTATTCCACTTTGACACTGGCAAAAGTCAGTTGGCTAAATTACATTTCCAGCTTTCATATGTAGATATGAACCTCTGAGGTTACATATGCCAAGAAAAAACTATGTATTATGCATTAAGTTTCACTGCCTGGTTTAGACATTAAATATGTATACTGCAGAACAGAATTTAAATTCAAGTGGGCAAAAAAACTCACATTAAGCCACCCAAGAATGTGGTAACTAAGTTTAGGAAGGAGGGCAGCAAGCCAGGTCTGAAACATCCAAGTTGGGTGATCGTTAGATTTTTGTGGTAGGAACTGTTGGAATTCCAGGCTGCTTATTTTGAGTCTCTGGCACAGGTGTTAAAATGGTTCTGGGCAGCTGAGCAAGTATTAAAACATTTTCTACAAGATCACATGGAGCCAGCATGTAAATCCTGCCATCAGTATAAAATCCAAAAACATGCAGTTATAAAGACTAAATGGTTTTGATAAATGCAATTAGAAAAGAAAAAAAAAATCACCGCAAAATCAATCTCAGGTGAATTGGTTTTATAGTATACCATGTGACCATTTTTCCAAATCGAAACAAAAAAAACAAAAAGATTTTGCAGTTATAGAGTGTGATTGGGGGGAGAGGAGGTGAAATCACTCAGAATCCTCTTAGTTCAACAGCAACTAGTTAGGAATGTCCACTGCAGGTCTGAGAGACAGCTGGTCCATCTGCTCCTGCCATCAGTTCTCGCGAAAGACAAAAATGATTGGAATCAGGAACCTCACCCGACTCCCAGATGCCCCCCTTACCTCAGAGCCATGCATAAGTGACATAAAGTAAATAAAGTAGGTATGTGAAATTGTCCTTAAGCTAATAATCTCAAACTGACGCATGCCCGTGTGGCGTCTTGAAAAATCTATGAGAAAAAGTCTCTTCACATACCAGATATATAATATAGACATAGAAGAATGGGAAGAAACTCACCAGTCTCCTCATCAATGGTGAATACCCCAAGGCCAGACCCATCCCGGATGGAATATCGAATCTCTCCGTCTCTGCCTGTGTCATCATCTTCAGCAGTTACTTTCATCACCAAAGTCCCAACAAGTGCATCCTCTTTTATAAATCCTTTATCCACAAACGATGGGAAAAAAGGCCTGTGGAGATTCTCGTTCACGTCCACCACGTCCACCTCAATGAAACAAGTTGATGACAAAGACATCGGCTTCCCTTTGTCTTTAGCTTTTGCTGTGAGATTGTACACCTGCCTTTTCTCATAATCGAGATTTTGCACAATCCGCACTGCACCACTTTGTTTGTCTACTTCAAAATTCCCGTCTCCGTTATCAATAAGGCTGTATCGTACCTGACTGGACGGTCCAGTGTCAGGGTCGTGAGCCTCCAGCCACATAATAACAGTGCCAATAGGAAGGTCTTCCCTCACCTTCACGCGGTAATTGGGGGGAACAAATTTAGGTGGATTGTCGTTGACGTCCTCCAAGATGATCTTAAGCAACACTGTAGACACTAGCTGAGGCTCACTCACTGCCTGGTCATGTGCCGCAATCTTCAAAATATAAACTGGATGGACCTCCCGATCCAAGGGCTTTGTCACAGTCACCAAACCAGTGTCCGCATTGATTGCAAAATGATCTGTGCCCGCCACAATTGAATACTTGACGATTCCATTATCACCTTGGTCCTTATCTGTCGAATCCACCTGGATGATTTCCGTTCCTACTGGTGTGTTCTCGCTGATGTCAACTGAGTATGAATCTTGCAAAAACTTGGGGCTATTATCATTAGCATCCAAGATCCTAACATCCAAGAGGCGTGACGAAGATTTCTGTGGTATACCGAGATCATACACTGTGATGTTGAGTGTATAGTGGTCTGTTGTTTCCCTGTCAAGAGGAGCATGAACCAAAAGCCAACCACTTTCCATTTCTACTATGAAGCGGCTCTCTGTGTCTCCTCCTGAAATGACATACACTACTTTCCCATTGAAGCCACTATCTGTGTCTGTGGCACTTAAATAGGCGATCCGGGCCCCAACAGGAAGGTCCTCTCTAACCTCAATGACACTCGGAAAAGACTCTACAAACTGAGGAGTATAGCGGTTGATGGAGTGCATGTCCATGAAGTTGTCATCTGGTTCTGTTTGCATGTGGATCTTGCTGCCTTGAAGCAGCTTTTCTGCCAGCATAGTAGCAACGCCAGTGTCCACACATTTTAACTGGACAGGCTTGCGTGCTGTGATGACAGTTATATTCATGATCATTGATTGAGTCTCGTGTTCACCGTCGCTTGCAGTGATTTGTAAACTATAGAAGGACACTTTAGCTGCCTCTCCCTCGCTCAATGTCTGCTTCAGTGATAGCACCCCGGAGTTTGGGTTGAGTTCAAACCGGTCTAGATCATTTCCAGCTTTAATATTGTACCGTACTAGCTGCAGTTCATCAGCATCTATGGCAGACACTGTGGTTATCTGCTCTCCCTCGCCGTGGTCTCTTGGCACAGTGACTTCACAGTCTACATTTTCAAACAGAGGCTTATTGTCATTCAGGTTATTTAGTGTTATGGTGACTGATGCCTCCACCTCCCTGCGGAAAGGGGATCCCCAGTCTGACGCCCTGACTTTGAGATTGTAAATCCTTGGCATGAGCTCATAATCTAGAACCTCTGAGGTACTGATGACACCAGAGAAGTAGTCGATGACAAACGGTTGCGGGCTCACATTGGTAATGCTGTAGGTCACATAGCCATTCTCGCCTCTGTCTAGATCAGTGGCTTTAACCGCCAGCACACTGGTCCCTGCAGGTACGTTCTCATCAACAGTGGCCTTGTAAGATGTCTGCTGGAACTCAGGTGCATTGTTGTTCACATCAATCACATCTACGATCACTTTAGTTGCTGCCTTTTTGTCACTTGTGGTAACTTCTAGCTCAAATCTAGGGGCATAATCAGCATTAATGGGTCCTGTTGTGGTGATTAAACCAGTGTCTGGATTAATAGTGAATCTGTTCTTTTCAGACTTAGGTCTAAAAGCATATTTTAGCTGGGGATACTTGGGCAAAGCTGTTACCATAGCAACAGGTGTATTTAGAGGGGCAAATTCGCTGAGATTGACCCTGTAAACAGCCTTTTCAAATTTCGGAGGGCCCACTTTAAATTGTGGGGAAGTAACATGCACCACTTTAGCAGATGAAAACTGAGGGGGGCTTCCTTTGTCCTTCGCCTGTAAAGTAAGGTTGTATCCGAAAGGCTGGCTGTCCCAGTCTACGTCCTTGACCGCTTTGATTTTATACTCCTTGCTCCCAGGACTGGTTCTCACAGCCTTGAACTGCTGGAGGGGGTCACCCGCCACAACACTCAATGACGCAATCTCTCCATTTGGTCCCTGGTCATTGTCCTCCACTGTCACAATAGCATAGGTGGGGTCGCGGTCGGCATCTGAAGGGGCCAAGGTGACAGCCGTGATTACAGGTGCGTGCTCATTGGCCTGCTCCACCCTAACTGTAAGTCTGGCCATGCTACTGAAGCCACTGCTCCCATACAGCTTCATCCCTCTGTCCACTGCAAGGATCTCCAAGTCGTACAGCTTGGTCTCAGAATAGTCTAGCTTGCCGGTCAGTGTCACCACACCACTTGTTGGATGAACTGCAAACATGTCCGTCCACTCTCTGAAACTATAGTAGTATTCTCCATTAGTACCGATATCTGCGTCTGTTGCCGTGACCTTGGCCACACTTGTACGTATAGCCGTGTTCTCTGGCAGAGAGATGCTGTAGGAAGTTGGTGAGAATAGAGGCCTCAGATCATTGGTGTCCAGTACCTGCACTTTAACCCTAGTGCGAGTCTCCAAATTGGTGCCTCTTTCCACAGCTTTAACAGTCAGCACGTAGTGGTCTTTAACCTCCCGGTTCAGAATGGCAGTGCTGCCTCCTTTGGTCCTTATTCGCAAAAAACTGAAATCTCCCAGCAGGGACTCCTCTGCTTTGAAGAGGTTCTCATTGTCTCCAGAGACTATTTTGTACCGTATCTCCCAGGCTGGGTCTGTGATATAGATGCCCATCTTGGCGTGACTCTCTAAGTAAGTCTTAGCAGCAGAGTTCTCGTATATGGTGGCATTGTAAACGGAGTGAGTGAAGTGCATGGAGGATGCCCTTGCCACCCTTTGGTTCCCTGTGCAGCCACAGAGGAGCTGCAGGAGCAGCACAAGCAGTGAAATCAAGTGCTTCCCCATTATCGTACCGTGATCGTCACAGAACCACCTAGAAACAAATAAAAATATGGTTAACATTAGTGTTATAAAGCTTTAGCCGTTATAAAAAACATTTCTGCAGACCTCATCAGTGGATAAAATAATTTGTAATTGCCACAAAGTCCAAAACAGTAATGAAATTCTGAGCAACATGAGCAAAATTATTTGCAATCATCATCCCCTGAGTACACAACAGATAAATGCAAACGTCTTTACTGTGCACTTCGCCAGACTCCTTTTAAATGCCATGACAAGTGATGGCTAGGCTGATAAACGGTTAAATAGCTGCCATGTCCGAACAGGATCTGGTAGAGAGGTCAGGTGACTAAATCTAAGCATGCACTGCTCCCACTTCTTCAAAATGTAAGATGCCAACTATGTGCACTTTATAACAGTAGAACCTCATTTATCCAAACATCATTTTTATGAACAGAATAGATAAATGTTTAATTTCCTTGTTGGTGAATCCAACAGACATATTTAAACTGGAAGTTTAAAGAAAAAGACTGTGTGCATATGTGAGTGTGCACATTTCACACTGTTTAACATTTGTTTTTTGTATGGAATTGCAATACATTTCAGCGCTCTGACATTTTTAGTCTCCCATCAAAGACCTCCCCTTCTGAGGATTCACATGGCCAGTTTGTACAACAGCTCCCATCTTATAACATGTTAATACACATATTTAAATAACTGTCCAATACATTAATCTAAAATTACATTACATTGAAATTACATTGAGTTTTTTTTATAATCAATACTAGCAGTTCTACAAAAAGAGAAAAAAGAAAGAGCAACATGTCATCATTTTAAAGCTACATGATAGGCCTTTACATTACTGCTTCACTCTGGTTTGAGTGTCTTTTCTCTTTGGTGGATTGCTGTGGTAAATGAAACACAAGTGGTGCTCCTTGGGATCTTGTCTGGGTACTATTAAGGGTAAAACTACTGGGGGAATGTAAAAACGGTTTTGCACTGCAAAAAAAATTTTTTTTTGTCTGCCCAGCTTTGTTCGGTGTCTGTACAAAGACTAATAAAAACAAGTCGGTGCCATGTCTGTGCAGGAGGAGCAGTGTGCATAAATCTACATTATTTACTTTAGGCGTATCAACCAGACTCTCCCTGCCTGGTTAGGTATTAACTCAACGCGAGGTTTAATAAGTGACAGAGTCGACCGAGTATCACTTAAAATCAGAAACCACCGCCTCCAGGTACAAAAGATGCATCTCCTTGTCTGCGACGACCGCAAAAATGTTAAAACTACAACTAAACCCACAGCCAATATTTAGACAGAGATCACAAAGAATGCACAAGTTACTTCAACTTTTCACGCTACAACCAGTTTTCGAAAAGCAAAAAAAAGTAAAATATTTTAGGAAAATTATACGCCTCCAGACTATTTCACTTCCAACCCCATCCCCCAACTAAATCCATTCACTTTACGAAACGATGGCAGCCGTGCGCTCAGCAGATGTATGGCTTGTTAAAAAAAACACACAATACCACTTAAGTACCGGTACAGAACAATGTATAAAACACTGCCAAGTGAACAAGCAACAATTTAAAATCCAATACTCTCTAAAACGATGTTGATATAATAACCTATAGTTTAATAATAATCTGGTTGGCGCTAAACTTCTCCAAAAGACGGACAGAGCAACGGAGACCGCAGCTCACAATAGCCGACCTATCTCAACTTTTTTACGTTCAGAAGATGCCAAACCTCAATCGCTGTTGCCCGGAAAAAAAGTTCTACATACGCTTTACATACCTCTTCTATCATTAATGTCGTAGATTAGGAGGTTTTGCGTGTAGTTTGTGGGGTCCAAATAATCTCGGCATGGTAATACGTGGACTACTCCTCTGCGTTACTCCATCTGCCAGGCTCTCTCCTTTCCCCTCGGTGCTCGCCTTTCTCTCCAGCACCGGATCTGCCCGGTATCTCTCCGCGCTGCGCACGTCCGGATCTACTTACCGCTGGCATGAAGAGAAACCCTTTCCACTGTGAACCCTTTGATTTACCCGACTTAGGCGACATTATACATGCCTTTGATATATTTTCACATGGGGCCAGCGCTCTGCTCGGCTAAATTAGGGAAAACTCAATCCAGTAGCCCCATTCTTCAACTAGAGCCCAAACTACTATTTTCCCCACGGGCGCCATTTCAGTGAAATATTAAGCTATGGCAAAGTCCCTGCATCTAATATCATTTGCCACCAAAACCTCCAAATCCTTACATGGACTCTGGGGACAAGCGGATCAATGACCGGCTGGATGTTATTATTATTGTGGGGGGGGCATTGATAATGCTACCCTGATGTGATTTTTAAAATATGGCTTATTTAAAATATGGTAATTTCTGCTTGATCTTTGACCTCCATCAAAATGTAAAGGTTAAGGGATTGGACTTGGACCATACCCAACTAACACCATGACTGAAAACAGTCATGTAATGAGGTCTGCCGGCTTAGGCTATATCCGTATGGCTATGGGGCATTCTCACAAAGGGCACTGGGCCTACCCAAATTGGACTAAGATAACCCATTCTTCGAATAAAGCCCAAACTAGGCCCTACTTTCTCTTTTTTGTCGTGACCAGTGGTGTAGCTGTACATGAAAAGGTGACTTATGACCGCCAGGCATTCATTTATCCCTTTCTTTCTATTATTAACCACGGTGGGTAAACTCCATTCTGCAAATAAAAAATGAGTTTAGGACATGCCTGATCGTGACTGATCGAGCTGCAAAGTTCCTCGCGCGTGCTGTTATATTTCACACGTTTTATCATCACTCTTATTCTTATTAGCCCGGGTTAGGGCTGAGGTGAGGGCTAGGCTTGAACTAGAACGACCCGGTGGTGAGGGTCTGTAATGTGATATTAGAGGCTGGTTGGCAGTGTTCACATGGGATCACTGATCACATCTTCGCAGTGAAATCGTCGCTGATTCCCAGACAGAACCGGTAATCTCTCCCCACTGGAGGCGTGGGAGTGTGGCTGCTATGCGATTGATGGCGCTGTCTCCCTGCTGTTGCCCGGACTGCTGTGCTCCAGCTGGTGCGCCTTGCAGAAAGCCGATGCTGCATGCAGTTTGACAACTTGTGAACTTATATCCTCTGTGCGTGCGTGTGTGTGTGTGTGTGTGTGTGTGTGAGAGAGAGAGAGAGAGAGAGAGAGAGAGAGAGAGAGAGAGAGAGAGCGCGCGCGAGAGAGAGAGAGAGAGAGAGAGAGAGAGAGAGAGAGAGAGAGAGAGGACCACC
>CABFOQ010013348.1:3705-16678 GCA_900660455.1 Gephyroberyx darwinii | reverse complement strand
CCCAGAGCATTAAGATAAATCTCTCTCTCTCTCTCTCTCTCTCTCTCTCTCTCTCTCTCTCTCTCTCTCTCTCTCTCCCTGTGAGTCTGCCTATTTCTCTGTGTCATAAACATTTGTATTATTTCAGGCAGAAAAAATAAACAATGAATAAAAATATTAAAATATTATTGTTTCTTTTTACCACTAATATGATTATTTAAACGTCACCAATGTGTGCATTACTCAATCATTATCAGGCCATGATAAAACGGCAGTACGGGGACACGGTGATAAACTACATTACCCACAATTCCCCAGCAGGGTTAAAGGGCCATATGTAGCTTTAACCAGCCGGTACCGACTTCGAGGTCGCCGGATCCCCATGGAAACGGAGTGCGGATAAAAAACATGTCATACCGCTCGGACAGGTACAGTATCATGTGGGTGTTTCGGTGTGTGTCTGGATTAACTGTATCGAAACGGACTCTGTGATTGTTGTTTTCTTAGGCGGCAGTCACAGCATCCTGATCCTATAACGGTTACCACACCGAGACTTCCTCCTCCCTCCCCCAGAGCGCACATATCTGACAGTGCTTTTGCTCTTTAGGTGATACAGTTCAAAATAAAATCCCTGCATCGTGGTTTTACTGTAGTCATAAATTGGGGAGGATGGTGAATGTATAGTTCCGTTAAATGCCTTGAAATACGATGCTAGAAGTCTCTAGAAGTAGATGAGCCGCGTCACAGGCGCTCCAATGAGAAATCACTATAATCCCATAGGGATTAGCGCGTCAGTGGCACTCAGTAGTGACTTTACAGTGCTTGGTGGTATTTGTATCTCCTATGTTGGAATATTCCTATAATACTATATAGTTATGCTGTGGTATTTGTATTCTAAAATGTATTATAGGATATTGCTTTATCTTGAGGATGCCATGAAGGATCAGTCTAGAGCCTATAGTAGTGTTTTTCACAGTCTTGTGCTTCTGTCAAATACAACACAGCCTGCTTAGCTTCCATTTGTAAACATGACATGACCTCTGCCATTTGATTGACCAACAACAGGGAACCTGGTGTTGAAGTGTCTCTGCGTGCCAGGAGTCTGTTTATCCGAGCATTGAAAGAGGATCAGCACGGCCGTCCCCTTTGCTTACAGGTGTCTCTATTGATACCAGCCAAATAGCTATTTGCTGTCAGTGATCCTCTTAGAGAGGGATGGCTAGAAATCAGGACACGTGGAGAAAGTACAGACGCAAGAATTTCACATGGTCTTTCAACTTTAGTCTCCTTTGATTAAGATGTTTGAATGAATGGACTGAAATCAGACTAGAAGAAGTTTGCTAGATTGTAAAAGTGCTTTGAAATAGAGCAACGCTGTACCCAGGCCTGACCTCTAAGTGATAAACATTTGCTCCCTTGGTCAGTGTGAAATTGGTGAGTGTGACTTACTGTTGTTGTGGGAACGTTACCACTGTGATAGGCGAGCTGGAGGGTAGCAGGCAGTCATTTCCTGAGGCAGATATGACTCTGCTTGACTACACTGGAGCCAGAATCTCTGGATGTTGGTCCCTCAGGTCTGATCGCAGGTAAGTGCCTCAATGACTGTAGTGTTTGTGCTATCACTTTATGGCTATTTATGCAGTATTTCAGTCTTATGAGTGTTGCTGTTGCCACTGGCAGTAATAAAAGGTTATGTGACAGATGTAATACAGCTTGTATACACCCTGAATGCTGTATGATCAGTCAGAGTTAAATATAGTCAATGAGGCTCTGAATGGGGGTTGTTGTGAAGTCAGAGGAAGTGCAGGATCTAGGTTAGTTTAGTGGGATGTTGGTGGGCCTTCAGTGGCTGTGTGTATAAGCCTGCGTGTTTTTAGTTTGGGTTCGGTCTCAGAGGGTTGTCTGTGGTGTGCCATTGCTCAGTATGTAGATGGTTGAATATACAGTCCTCCAGGCATCCAGCGGTTTATAAATGTGTGCACGGAGAGTATAACTTTTATGACTCATTCCAGCGTCATAGTAAAAAAAGGTTGTGAGATTGTAATCCTAATCACAGTGATGTGAACCGTGATGTGCCAGGGCCTGGGCTTTCCCAAAAGTATTGTAGTGTTAGGATGATCTAGGTTCCATTACAAACCAATAATAAGATTACAAAGATGATCTTTTAAAAATGAATGTTATCTGTGTTTCATCGTACAGTTATATGTAGAGTGACAGGAAAGATAATGACACAGAAGGTAGTGTCAAGAAGGTGATGACAAAGAAGATGACATAATAGGAGCTGGATTTGACCTGACAACATAGCTAGTGAACAGTAGTTTCCCACTGTTCAACAGAGAAACTCGGGACAAAGATCATCTGAGCACTAAGATGCGTTTGAGAAACTGGGTCAAGATGTATAGACCTCAGATTTGGGCTGACTTGCTATTTTCTCTGATAGTTGGTTATTTACTCCAATGCTGCTTACTGTAGAGACTTCACATCCTCACATCCAGAAACATGTCAAACATCAATACACACATCTTCTCCATCTGCACATCTTAATTGTATTTTATTGATTTGTGTGAAAGAGGGCAATTGATGTACAAGCCTCGCTTAAACCAAAGGCTGATGGAGCACACTGTCACGCCACACCCCATCCTCCCCACTGTGTTCATCCAAACACGTCAAGCTGTAACCTGCCCCTGTTTGCTGTTTTCCAGTGGGAGTGGGGAAGACTCGTTGGACCGGCTCCTGCCTCCCGTTGCTGCCCCTCGCAGGAAGAGCACTACCTCCTTGAGTAAATCCGATCCTCCACTGCTCCGCACAGGCACGCGCACCATATACACTGCTGGCCGACCGCCCTGGTATGACGAGCACGGCGCGCAGTCAAAGGAGGCCTTTGTCATCGGTATGAGAGTCATGGATGATATTACCTCAGAGGGGCCTTTTGTCTGTTTTGTTCCACTATATTTACTACCTTCGTGTCAAGTGGGTGTTGCTTTGTGGTGTAGAACCTGTCCCCTTTTGTCCTGTGCTCTCTTATTATACCCATAAACACGTGACTGCTCTCACACATGTATAATAGACAAAATTACACACACTCTAAAAAACACACATAATGAACCATTGAAATGTTGTGTGTATCTGCAGGGCTGTGTGGGGGCAGTGCCTCAGGGAAGACCACCGTGGCCAATAAGATCATTGAGGCTCTGGATGTGCCATGGGTTGTGCTGTTGTCTATGGATTCTTTCTACAAGGTGAGACATGAATACATGTTATATTATTGTACTTATTTTATTTTGTTATTATCTGTAGGTTCATTGTAGGAACAAACTTTAGATTCATCTTGGGGATAATCTAAAAGGCATAATTTGGGATTCCATCATAACATCTCAAAAGCGTCTTGATAATTGTTACACCTATCACAGTTGTTGCTTCTGCATTAGCAAGGAGCGCCATTAAATGGTACTAATGTCTCTCTGGCCACTGTTTAAGTCTCCTACCCAGAACCCCTCAGTGTTAACAGCATTAATCGCATGGGTTCCCTGTCCCTCTTGCTTGAAAAGGTAATCCCTTCCTAGCTTCCGTCCTGGCTTTTTATAGAAACACAGGCAACAACACACATGCTGTGGCAAGTGGAATAGAGAATCCATAAATGAAGACAAACTATGAACTAATGCATTTTTATATAGAGGGCTATACGTACTGCAGAAAAATAAATTCCAGTTACCATTTCTAAATTGGGCAATCTAGTAATCTTAAATTGAGAGTTTGTGGGGAAATGGAAGGGAAATAGAGAACATTATTATTATTGAGTTTTTACTTTAGCTCCTTGCTCCAGTTTGTCCTGAAAACCTCGTAACATGCTTTACTGGCCATACACTGTATGGGCCTGAGTTTAGTCTCCGGTCTTTTGTAGGTGCTGTCTCCAGACGAACAGGCCTTGGCAGCAAGTAATGATTACAACTTTGATCACCCGGGGGCGTTTGACTTTGAGCTGCTGGTTGCCACCCTGCGGAAGCTGAAGCAGGGCAAGAGTGTGAAGATCCCAGTGTATGACTTCACCACACATGGAAGGCAGAAAGACTGGGTGAGTTGCCATGTTGCCTAGTTCCTAAACAAACTCCTAAATACTGATTTTCTTAATGATTGTAATGGCTATTTGGCTAAAGATTCAAGAGCCACCATGTAGTTGTGGGGGAAAAATGACCCATATAGTAATAATTTCTAAATGTTTAGAACTTCCAGTCCTATCGCAAATACAAAAAAAAAAGTGAATCAGCAGTAAACACAGAAGATGCTTTTTCGGTATTGTAAATATGGTGGAAACTAGGACAGCCATAATCAAACAGTTGCTTCATAGACACATATTCCGTTTTTCTCTGGGACACTTTACTTCCTCCAGAGTTGAGTTGCTGCAAATAACTGACTGTCCATGAAACATTTCAGTGCTTTCTGCTTTGAAAACTGTTTTGGCTTTCCCTCTTCTTTATGCAGAAAAATGTGTATGGTGCCAGCGTAATCATATTTGAAGGAATTATGTCTTTTGCGGACAAAGAGCTTCTTCGGGTAAGGCAACACGGCTGCTTTTTTAAGTTTTGAAAAACTTGTTACATGTGAAAGAAAAGCAAGAAATAATCGTCACCAGATCGTGTTGTTTGATCAGCTGCTTTGCTAATGTTAATATTGAACCAGCCGTGGGTATTTGTTCTTCCTGCTTGCAGCTCCTGGATATGAAGATCTTTGTGGACACAGACTCAGACATTCGGCTGGTCCGGCGACTCCGCAGGGACATCACAGAGCGCGGACGGGACATCGAGGGGGTCATCAAGCAGTACAACAAGTTTGTGAAGCCAGCCTTCGAGCAATACATCGAGCCAACCATGAGGCTGGCTGATATTGTGGTGCCGAGAGGTGAGACGAGACAGCAGTTCTTCTTATTGCAGACGCTGTGAATGCTGAAATGATTTTGTCACAAAGAATATGCCAGCAATATTTCCACACAACACAGAAGTAATGTGTTTACTTGATTCAGCAACAGTATCTGTCACAGTGTGTCTCACTCTCTAAGGTGGTGGGAATATGGTGGCCATCGATCTGATAGTCCAACACGTTCACAGCCAGCTGGAGGAGGTGAGTGACAGCAACACCGAGGGTTCATTTGAGGATGGCGCCACCATCTGGCAGAAAACTATATCCTACAGACAGAGAGCATGCATAGCCATGTATGACAGAAAGAGCTTCTTTAAATGGTTTGTTGAATAGAAAATGTTTCAAAAAGCATAAGATTAAAAGGAAGTCAGAGCTTGTAAATCAGTAAAATTCAACCTTCCATCACTCCCACGTTGGAATAACTGAGTTAAAACCTTTTTCCTCACTATCTGCATTTTCTCCCTCATTCTCTTGTCTTTCTCTCACACCCTCTACCTATTCTCTCACCCTCTCCCTATGCAGCGTGAGCTCAGTGTCAGGTACGCTGATATGTATATCACCTTTACTTTCTCCCCTTTTCTCTCCAAGCCCAGCATTGGTCCAACCTGTTGTGATTTTGTATCAGTGTCATGCACATGCTGCTATTATACCTTTACACATTGTGCTCTGGTCTGTCTTTCTCCTAAAACTAGGGACTCAGCTTGCTGTCATTATCAAAGTCAAACTGCTTCCTTTCTCCTACATTGTAGCAGAACACTGTAGTAAAACTAGGAGGATGTAGCTCCATCAAACCCTTTGATGAGATCAATCTTACCCTTCCTCCCCCACCCCCTTGGTCTCAGGGCGGTCCTAGCCTCTGCCCAGCAGACACAGCCCCTGCCCCAGACACTCAGTGTGCTGGAGAGTACGCCGCAAGTCAGAGGCTTGCACACCATCATAAGGTAGATACCACTGAGCTGGGCTCGCCTCACAACACCACTCACATCTGTAACCAAGACTTTAGCGTAGCTTTGCGTCCTTTTTTAACAATACTCTACTTCCCTTTTCTCGGATGCAGGAATAAGGAAACCAGTCGGGATGAGTTCATCTTCTACTCAAAGAGATTAATGCGGCTTCTCATAGAACATGCACTGACGTTTCTACCATCTCAAGTGGGTAGACTTTGCACTAAAACCCCTCAGTGAATATGAAGGTGTATTTTGTTGCAACAAAATGATACGCCCAAAAAGTAACTCTGCCCTTTTGTATCCTGTCACAGTCGTGCATAGTCCAGACTCCACAAGGCCAGGAGTATGAGGGCCGTAGTTACAATGGGAAAGGGGTGAGTGATATTCCTGCTTTACAAGGTCTTGGTAAGTTACACTCCAGTGTGTCCTGAAGGTTTCTGTCATCACACGTACATGCCATCTCTCCACAGATCACTGGTGTGTCTGTCCTGCGGGCAGGGGAGACCATGGAGCCAGCCCTGAGAGCAGTGTGCAAGGATGTCCGCATCGGCAAGATCCTGATCCAGACCAACCTTGACTCAGGAGAACCAGAGGTAGATATAATTACAGAAGAGTACTAGCAAATAGCTTAGTCATTCCTATCTTTTAGATCTTTATTTACAGTACAGTTTCTTGGCTTTGTGCTGTAGTGTATCTAAAACAAAAACTATTTAGAATTTTTTGGTTCTTTTTCCCCCGTTTTATTCTTCCACATGGTGTGCGTCTCCTTGGTAACTACATTTGCCCCTTCCTGCTTTTGTAACCATGGTAACCTGTCTCCTCCTCTCTGGCCTCTCCAGCTGCATTACCTGCGTCTGCCCAAAGACATCAGTGAAGATCATGTCATTCTAATGGACAGCATGGTCTCTACCGGCGCTGCAGCCATGATGGCAGTACGGGTTCTATTGGTGGGTGAGATCAACATCTTGTAAAAAGAACCCCCCAACACCCCCACCCCCCTGAAGGTTTTTATCCTCACTGCATTGGGAACCTTTTGCTCATCCCTTTCTTACTATTCACATAATAATTGTGCTTCTGATGATGCTAGAGCATCTGCTGTAATGTGTCTTCCTGTGCAGGATCATGAGGTACAGGAGGAGAAGATAGTGCTGGTGTCACTGTTGATGGCAGAGCTTGGAGTGCACTCTGTGGCCTATGCCTTCCCCCAGGTTAAAATCATCACCACAGCCGTGGACAAGGATCTGGATGATTTGTTACATGTCATTCCGGGTATCGGTAAGTCATAGCATGCACTTACTGGCTTTTTCTGTAACTGTACAGTAAAATCAGAATTGTTACCTTGCTATTTACTTTCCCCCTGTTGTTGCCCTTTTGCGCGAAGAAGAGCACAGAAGATGAATCATTGCTAAAGAATACACTCTAAATAAAAAGTGCAACTTAATGGGGTCTTTGGCGTGTGGCTGTAATATCCTTGTGAAATTAGTGTTTACATGCACATTAATATCCTGGCCAAGGTCTTAGTCAGGATATGGTGTTTATAATCAGTAACCATTTTTTTCATATACCTGTATACATGGAGGTAGTCAGTCTGTGTTCATTAGTGGTGCGTTATTTTGATGCACGTGACTTCATAGAAATGTGCATGCCTCCATGGAAACAGCACTTGCGCTGTTCGCCATACCCAATCATAAATGGGATGGTGTTACACGTCAGAATAAACCAGCTGATATTGCCATACCCCAGCTAGCATATTTGGGATATGGGCAATTGGGATATGGGTGTTTACGTGCACCAGCTCATAGAAAAGTAAGAGTACAAGAATAAGAATGTTATATGTTATATACACATGTTATATAACATGTTACATTTTCTTTCCATGGTTTTGTGTGCATCCTTTCTGGTTTTTGCAGAAGATAAAAGAAAATAAACATCTACATTTCAAGTTGAAATTTTTCATTACATCCCAGAAGATTCAGGTTTTATGGTTGTTTCTAAAGTGAAATGAAAATGTTGTAAGGAAAACCTTCCAACCTTTGGAACCGTTAGTTTTAGTGTGTAGTCACATTTTTTAAAATATTCTTCAGTCTGTGACTCAGTCATGTACCGTAGCTGGACCTGAGTATACTGTTGTGTGTTTTCTATGATTTCAGGTGACTTTGGAGACCGATACTTTGGGACAGACGGCTCTGACAACTGGAGTGATGAGGAGGCTCAGGAGCAGCCATCATGCTGACACACACACGTCAGTGAGGCTGTGTGGAAAACCTACTTGAAAATTCCTGTTATTGTACGTCATTTGTTTGTACTGTAAAATGTTGTACTCTTATGCTACAGATGATAGTTTCCTTTGAGCCACATATTATATTATTTTGTTGGATATTTTGTTCTATTTATACAATTGAGTGATTTTTGGACTGCTCATCAAAATGTTTTTATACTCAGAGATTCATGGGACTGAAACAGCATCATTACCTTTGAATTACAATAAGGCAATAATGATATGATACATGATATTACACAAAATATGTATTGTGACACATCACTCTTACTTTACGCTGCTCTAACAACACATTCTTTTATATATGTGTTATGCATAGTTCTCATCTCAGGTAGCGTAGTTGTCAGAAATTTTATATTAAACATGTATCACAAAGGGAATATGTGGTCATTCTCAAGGGACTCTAAAAGATTTACAGGGTATAAAACAGACTTGACAGAAATGTAACTTTCCATAACTCAGATTTAACTATCAGTTCTCCACTTCCTCTTAACTGGTTACTTGGACCGGAAAACGGCATGTATTGATTAAGTGTCTGGACCGATCAACAGTGAGGTCTGAATCACATAACCGTACAAGGTCATGGATGGTCACACAGGGTTCAGATACAGGCAGCATGGCTTCCCCTGTGATGCACTGTGCGGCCCACAGGGGTCAGTGCAGCTCACATTTAGCTTCTTTCAGCATGATTTACAGTTTGTCCATTTGCTAAATCGATGTCTCCTTACAGTAGAGTGGACCCCTCTGAAGAATGCAGAAGGGTCTTGCACGATTCACTTTGATCACATAAGAGGAATCGATTTAAAATTCATACTATGAATTATGTGGTAGCTTCATAGTAGCTGAAATAGCCCTGTGGTTCACGGTGCAACTGACTGATATGATACAGACTGCACTGTGCTAACATTTAGTTATAAACACATAAGTTAGTGATAACAAAGGAAGTCTGATGTAACCTCAAGCATCAATTAACTGTCCCTGTTTTGTTCATACGGCACACCTGAACAAGCAGCAGGCTTCTTATCTCCCTTTGGCGCCTGTTATGAGATATTGGTTGGTAATATTAAATCCTGAATCAGAGTGTGACCTTATGTGGAATGCACAATACTCATCGTGTCTTTTTCCTATCGTGTATCTTCAAT
Source organism: Gephyroberyx darwinii (assembly GCA_900660455.1). Classification (NCBI taxonomy): domain Eukaryota; kingdom Metazoa; phylum Chordata; class Actinopteri; order Trachichthyiformes; family Trachichthyidae; genus Gephyroberyx; species Gephyroberyx darwinii. The sequence continues at coordinate 7,418 of CABFOQ010013348.1, read as the reverse complement.
GAATTTGAGTGTCTCATTCATATATTCATTCTCTCATTCATACTCTACGCTATGCAGCATGATTAACACATCACATAAGACATGAATGCAGCATCATCTTCACACCTTTGTTGTACTTGGCATGCAGGCTGACAGATGTGTTTTGGGGTGATCTCTCTTTTTATGTGATAGCCCCTCACCGAGTGGGTGACAACGTGATCATGGATGTCATGAGATGCATGCTGTATTCTCCAAGACAGCGAAAGACTCGCTTGCCCATGTGACTACTGCCTCAAGGTTAACCTGTTACTATGGAGACAAGTCCACCAATGAAAATTCAGCAGACGGTTGCGATGTTGACTGCAAGCTTTTTGTTTTAAGGGGTGACCTATTTTTTTTCCACAGCTACTCAGATGCAGACCCCACTTCTCCTGCACATATGCACATGCACATAGACAATCACACGGATAAAAAAAACATGGATAGGCTACTCAGACACACACACACACACACACAACACACACAATGTGTAATTAGGTTGTGAGGTTGTACACAAAAGAACTGAGTGAATCTAAAGGAAACACCACACCTTTATATATATCTATCTATATATATATACATATTATTTTTTTAAATTCACAGGATAAATTCTACATTTAAAAAATATATATATATATATTCTTAGGTTATTCCTAAGAATAGGAGTGATTAAGCCTATGATATTCTTGGGCTGTATGAGTGACAGATAATATAATTTGTGTTTACGATTCTTTTTCCTTCCAGAAATCATAGCGGTTTCCTTTGATAACATTCATGACCTTTGTTTTGAATTGACTGAAGACATGAATCTACAGGCGGCTTTTGAGATCAGTAGGAAAGGTTTAAATTAAAAGATTCTTTGATTCCTCTTTGATCCTTTTGTACTAGACGGCAGAGCTAAGTCTTCTGAAACGGTCTTGGTGCTATTTAGCTCCTGTTAAGGTCTGGTTAGGAGAAGGTCGTCACCAGGATAACACAGCAAATTTAAGTATAAATTCTGCTTTGTTTCAATTTTGGGGTTTAATAAGTGAGACTATGAGATAAAACATATTTTTTTTAAAGTGCCACTTTATTACAAAAGTATAAACTTGACTGACATTTTCATGAATAGTAATCTTGATATAAAACATTACAATCTTTTGCACTTAGCACTTAATTACACGCTTTGAGTACAAGACCCTGTAGTCTGAATAGCAAACACACAACATTAGCTGCCACATTAAACTTAGCTGGGCTTTCAAAGAACACACCGTAGCTTCATGGCTTCAAAAAGAACAAACAGAACACACTGGAATTTTACATTGTAGCTGTTTTGCAGTTGTGTCACTAGATAAAGTCATTCCAAAACACCATTAAACATAATAGTAAAAGATAGATTTCTTGACACCGATGATATATTTATTATTCTTTCTCTTTTGTAATGTACATACACATTGCATCAACATACAGTATAATCACATTGTTTGCTGGGGATATTTGGTCAAATGAAATCATCTTTATTGTCCAGGATTAGATGTAATTTTGTGTGTGTTATCCTTAGGCGATGCTCACCTTAGCAATTTCTTCGCTTCACATTTTTGTCATTTCCGCAACGTTGCTATATTTTAACACTGATAACAGAGAAGAGGAGAGAATGTTCATCAATGCAGTGATGATGAGACGTGAGGTTTGCTAATACACATCAGTTCTACTAGCTTTGCAAGCTGCACTAGGCTGAAACCCAAGCAGATTCAGTATGACCACAAGGCAGAGACTATGATGATGAACGCTCCACAGATATGAGTGAGGACTGAGCAGAGGGAGAGTTGAGTGGACTGTCTCCACCTATATGACTCAAGCAGTACTCTTAGTCTTGTTTCTAACTCTACTGTGTGTGTTGGAGGTGCAGGAGGAGAGAAAATGAACCCTCCTCGCTGCAGCACCGAGTCCCAATGAGCCAAAGACATCCTTAATCTAATTGACATTGTGCTCTAGAGAGAGAAATAAAACAACACACTAAAAAAAACCTAAACAACCAACAACAATAAAAAATAAAAAACCATTCATATAGGTACCACATGACAGTGCTTGATTTTTTGTTTGTTTTTGACTTTTTTAGCATGCAACTTGTAGCAGGCAAAGTGCAGAAACAGGATCAACAAAGTAAAACACTTCATTTACAGACGGCAGTGGAGACAGTTTTTAGTCCATGTAGTATGAAACAAAACATGAAAGAGGGAAATATCTGGTCTATTTTTAAATGTGAAAATGGTCAAAATTAGTTGAAGCTTTTAGGAGGAATGCAAAATGTGTGCAATTTCGTTATAATACTCTTATAATTTTTACTCTTGGTCCCTGAGCTTTCAAGTATTTTGATTAGTAATTCATTCCTTTATATCATTTCAATTCCCTCCTGAATCACATCTTGACCAACTACAGGGAAGGCCTGTCCATGACAGTGCTACCAAAGGATTTTACACAATGCTGTGCCTGTTCCCCAAATAAGGGTCCCGCTAGGACCACATAAAACTATTTTTACCCGCTAAAATTGAGGAAGAATTTAGGCTTCTCACTTAAATTGTGCTTTGCACATGTATCAATAAAATAGAAGTGCTACTGTTAGCTACAGATTTCTCTGCAATAGTATTGTGCTCATTTATCATTCACTACCTTTGGATTCTTTATAAGGTACAGATTGGACTTTGTATTCAGCCCAGGTCATAACCCATCAACATTATTGCCCTAAGGCCTCTGCAGCCTCTGAAAGGCATGATGTCATGACTTGAATGTAAACAGTATGTGTGAGTGAGCATGAGAGGGGCTCAGCCGTCACTCCTTGTGGCGTTAGCTTAGCTCCTTGTGTTGGGAGGGTAGGGGTCACAGTGCAACCGCAGCCTTAGAGCCCTGTTACATACATCTCCATGCCGTCATTGAAAGTGAAGATGGTGGTGGTGCTGGAGGAGGCAGAGCCCTGCTTCAGGTCTCCAATGCTCTCATACAGGTTCTCCCCAGGCAGCAGCAGGGCTTTGGCAGGCAGGTGCTGTAACTTGGGGGTTTGCTGTGTAGGTGGCGGTGGAGGGGGCTGCTGCTGCTGCAAGGGCTGCTGGGGTTTCTTCCTCCTCGGTCGCAGGGTGGCACAGGTATTGGGAGGCCTCTCTCGCTTCCAACCGCCTCCGCCTTCCATATTCTCATAAGCTGGATCGCACTCCTCTGTCCCGATGGACTCATAGCAGTGGTCATCAAGGGGCCCTCCAACTGCTTTGCCCTCCTGAGGGGCCCAGGTCTGGGGTTTGACCACTACACTAAACCCCCCATCCCGATCTCGGTCCCGGTCACCACGCCCCAAGGTCCGGAAGCCAGGATTGGCTGGGGGAGACCCTGGCACAGCTCTCTTCTTCTTTCCTGGTTTACACACCTTAGAGTACATCTCTGCCACCTGCGATCAAATAAAACAGTATTACTGAGTATGAAGACAGCAAAGATGAAGATGAGGCAAACTACACACAGGTGCAAAGACATAGAAATAGACTCTCATGCACACACTTGAGCATCCTTGCTCACCGCGGCAGCAGAAGGTTGTATGTTCTCTACTGTGTGAGCACCCAGCGGGCCAAGGGCTTTATTTTGGAGCAGGATGATGTCTTCCTCCTCTGGAGGCTTCCAAATGTATTGTTCCCCATTGCCAATAAACACCGCTTCCTGTCAATAAATCAACA
>CABFOQ010013340.1:17370-39694 GCA_900660455.1 Gephyroberyx darwinii | reverse complement strand
CCCTCTTTACCCCTCACTAAGTGGAGAGCTCACACAATGCCCATCAAATCAAGTGAGTCCCTCCCACTACTTCGCCAGGCCAGTCATCCAGAACCACCCTGTCTGGTTACAGCTGGACCAGGGAGGAAAGCAGGGCTGTCCAGAAAGAATACCTCACAGTGAAATATATTTTCCTTCAATTAACCTTTATTTAACAGAGCAATCACATGTAGATGAGTATCTCTTTCCATTGTGCTATCTTGGCCAAGAGGGTTAAATGTAGTTTATGTGGTGTGATGGCTGTAGTGATGATGGATAGTGAATATAGTGTGGACTGGATAATGAAGTTGTGTATGAGAACACCAAACTCTGATGATGAGGATGATGACAGTGATGATGATTGCGATGAAATATTTCTGAAGTGATGAAGTTTTTATGGTTCTCCTCTCCTCGCTCCTCTTCAGCTCCTTTACTCCACCTATCTGTCCAGCTCTGCCTGGAGGAGTATTGGTGTGGACGAGGAGGTCAGGAGGGAGGTGTACGACCGACTGATGCCCGCCTTTGAGGAGCTGTTTGACGGGGTGGAGGAACACACCCTGACCCTCCTGTTGGAGGCCTGGACACTGCTGGTCACCAGAGATAAACAGTCCTACCAGAAGGTAGCTATGTCCGGGGCAAAGTTTACTTAATTTACCACTCAGTCAGTTGTGGTAGAGAGACGTTAATATCCAACCTATTAATACATAACAGAAAAAAAGGATGTGATGAAATGTCTCATAAGTTTGGTTTCAAATGTTATCTGACTGATATTCATGGTGATACATCTGTGAGTAATACAAACGATAAATAGATTAGACAGGTTTGTCCAAATCAAGCTCTCTCTAGTGGGTGTGTGTATGATGTCTTTGTGTGTATTTCCCCAGGTGTGTGTGCAGGAGGAGGTGCGCCAGCTGGCCAGTGAGGAGTATAGGGAACTACAGAGCCTGTATGAGGAGGCAGAGCTCAGACTGAGACCTGAGGTCAGGTCATCCAGGAGCTGTAGTTGTGTGGAGCACTTCTGATTGGCTGGATCATGCTGGAAGCTGTCGTTAAATACCTGATAAACACACACCTGTGACCATCACTACTCATTAGCAACCACAATGTTGAGCTACTGTTCAATAACTATATTACTTGGCATAAGAATAACATTTAAAGTTGCAAGAAGTGTTTTTTCTTTTTTTGGGGGGGCATTTCTTTGACATTGCTAATACATTTTGAAACCATATGCTATCTGAGGATACAGCTGAGACTTAGTGTGAGGCACTGACAACATGCCGTCACTCTCAGCCCCTCTGTGTGTTTTCAGTGTTTCCTAATGTTTCTCAAAAACGGACCCGTGCCTTAGCTCCACCCAACTCCTCCCAGCTCTCGGGACCCCTCCAGAACTTTATTAAAGGGCAGAAAACTAAGTAACTGTTAGCATCTGTACTGCTCTGTACTGTTCTGTACTGACTATGGAATAGTGGACAGTGGAAAACGCTAACCCCCGCTTGCCCTGGCAGCACATACTGTAAGATGATGACTTTATTTCTAGGTTAGTGCAAGCTATTTGGTAAATAACACATATTCCTTCTACCTCTATGAAGGAGTAAACACTTCAACAACACATTTACTGTTGATTTCCTAGTTTGTTTGCTAATGTGTGCCACTAGCGGACACTATTAGCTTTGCTGCCTTTATGCCTTTTGTCCCTTGCTAACAACTGTAGGCTGGTAGGTGTGGGTAAGGGGAGGTGGAGGAGGGGGGAGTGTTCAAAGCCTCAACTTTGTACTTTTTGACTCAGTAGCCCCAAGTAGTGGCAAGAAAAATCTCTTATTGCACCTTTAGTGTTATGAACGATGTACGATGTGAAGGGGATAAATCTGTGCTCTTGTTTGCTATTTTCTTCAAAAAAAGATATGAGAACAGCACCTTTAGTTTACTGTCCCATCTCCCTCTCTTTGTTTCTTTTCCTTACTCTCTCTCTCTCAATCTCTCTCTCATTTATTCCCTCACTCTTCCTCCTCTTTCACCACCTCAACAGGTGGAGCAGTACAAGTCCACTCCACCTCCTCCTTCTCCTCCTCTTCCCTCAGAGGGCCCCGAGGAGCCTGACCCCTGGTCTAATGTCTCTCCGCGTTACCGTGGTTACCGTTTAGGTTCCTTACTCCGCCACCGCCAAGAGATCAGGCACTTCCTGTCCTTCCTCCAGCACCAGGACGCCAGGTGACTTGTGAAACACAACCTTTTATACCAATCCATTATGGACTTAGTTCTGTGCAAGGACGGACTCACATACACTTGATACAGGAAAATCCTATGAACCCTATGAGGCTTACCTTTTATCTAAGTTCCATTGCTTATCGAAACCCCTCCAAAACATCAACTTTCAGCTGAAAAGCAGCCTTGTTTTTTGCTTGACCACCATGCATTTTTAGTTTATCCAACGAGTTTGAAACTTTTGTAAGCCCAAGGCTGGTAGAGTTTTCTCAGCAGGGTTTTGGTACATAAAATGTGGTCTTATATGGGTTGTACCAAATTATACCAAATTAGATTATAAACATAAAAATAAAATAGAAACAAGAAAATACCATATATAGATGTATAAATGTATGAAACCAACACTTATATTTTGGGCATTTTTGCTTTTTATTGGACAGATGATGGTATAGAGTGACAGGGAAGATTGGGAGAGAGAGGGGGATGATGTGAAGAAGGTCCCATGTTGGTCTCAAAGGGACATTTTGGTAACCAACAATTGTAAGTTAAGTAGAATGTATGGGGGGTGGAGGTAAAGAAAGAATGAGTGAAGAAAATGTAAGATATCAAAATATACCAAAATAGGAAATATATATACTACCAATAAACAAGTAAACATAACACATAAAACATAAAAATATAAAATAGACATATGTATGCAGTGTGGATTAGGTGGAACCATTGTACAAGTATCATTACAATATTGTCGTCAGGTGAAACCCTTGTAACTTCAATTTTGGTGCTTTTAATTTTTTTGGACTTTTTAAGGTTTTGGACATATGAGGTTTTCACCCTACAACAGAGATAAGCAGTATCTGAAGAAGGCAGATGATGTGATGTGACATGATGTGTAAATGTGCATTATAGTCACATTGACAGTCAACAGAAGACCATATATGTGCACCAACAGTGTCCTGGCGTGTAGGCGTGCTTTGTAAAGTAAACTATACGTTTTACACAGCTTACATGATTCTTATATGGGTCTTATGAATGTTCGATCCTGTTCAGCATCCACCTGACCTGCTGGCTGGATCTGGACCAATACAGGAGGACTCCTCAAAAGGACAAGGCTGTCAGACAGGAGAGGTCCTCTCACATCACAACCAAATACCTCAACAGGAAGTACTTCTTTGGCCCCGACAGCCCCGCCTCAGCGGAACAACAGAACGACGTACGTCAGTCAATAAAAATGACAATTATACATTTTATTTCCATTCTTTCAAATGGACATGACACACGGACCCATTTTGGTGTAGTGATGACAAATTGTTTTAAGCCTCCACTGAGTTTGTATTATTGTGACCTTGCTGTGGAAGAGTTAGCGAGACGGGGAGAGAGACAAAGTGCCGTGACATGACGATCATAAGACGGGATATGAGCTCCACATTCAGAATTGATAAACAGGGGGTGCTGTGGCTCTCACACAAGTTCCCATCTCCTTTCTTTGGCATTGTACAGACTTCACGCTGACGGCTCTGACAGCAGCGTGTTGGTGGAGAACGGAGGATGAGAAGGGATGGTTAGAATTAAGATGAAATGAATGAGAGGATTGTGGTTTGGATCCAGAAGACAAAGATCATCTCCAGTAACAATGACAGTAGGGTGAAATGTCTCCTGACATTTATAGTTGGAGATTTCTGGATTGTAGCATTACTGCAGGAGGGCATAGTGTATAGAGTTGGGATGAGAAGAGGGTACACGTTGTGGTGGGCCTGATAATCTCCTTCTGGGCTGCCATAGGACTTCTATAATGCTGTCACAACGTTTTATGTGTGGTATAGGACATACCAGTCAAGAACACTGATTTCAGGCTGTTCTTGTGGCTCATTGTTCTAAGAGACATACAGTGTGCTTGCTGACATCAAGGATTTAACGGTGGCACGTAGACATTTGTTATATGTCACCCTCCACTCATACATACCATCAAAATAATGGTATTTGAGGAGGCCTGTTGTACACATTCTAATACTGCAGGATTGCGTCTGGCTGGGACTCCTGTCTTGGTTCTTGTCTTTATGAGGGATGTGGAGAGACTGACAGCTTTACTGCTTTGGCCCTTCACTCGTTCAATCACTCAGTCATCCAGTCACAGATTGGCCTCCTTTCATCTGCTGACTCTCCCACTCTAGTGCCACGACTGGTTCTCATTTCTGAAATGTGTGTGTACATATATATGTGGGTGTGCATGCATGCCTGTGTGTGTGTGTGCAGAATGTTAAGGAGAGATGAGAGGAAATAAAAAGGAGATATAAATAGGGAGACATGGCCAGAGAGAAAGCAGACAACGGAGATGAAGAGAACAGAGGGATTGTGGGAGTAACAACACAGCAGGAGTCAGGAAGGGTTTTTTTTCAGTCTGGTCTCCTGCTGTGAGCTGCTTTCCTCTGGGTTCTAGTACCTTCTCATGTGTTCTTGGTTTCAGAGCCCTCCGACTGATCCTGTCCCCACCCTGTCAATGAGACGTCATTACCATTTACATCATTCACATGGGCACACACACGCAAGCAAACTTTAATCTAAAGCAAGTCTATTGCCACATGGGCCGACTGTCTTGTCTTTATTCCCCATGTGTTCCTCTGCATCTATGTATGTGTATATGTAGATAATGCGTCTGGCAGGTGGACCGGAGCGGCTGAAACTCGAGCGTCTCTCCAACCCGGTAGTCGTCGAGATCCAGAACATCGTCAGGAGCCATATTGAGAAAACATGGCTGCCCCTGTTTCTGGCCACAGCAGAATTCACAGAGAGACAGAAACACAAGGTTGGTATCTGGGGAAGACGCTCCCTGTTTCCTGATCCTCTGCTTCTCTCCTATGTATAGAGGGCTTTCAGGTGACGCAAGGCACCCTCTGGTGGCCATATTGGAGGTCCACAGCTCTTGGGTAGCAATGGCTGTGGACAGATTGTGTTTCTAAACTTACAACTTGGCTGTCTCAACAGAATCAAATGTATATGTTTAAGTTCTGTGCTGATTTCACCACTGATACATATAAGTGATGAAATAGTCAGTCAGTAAAGTTTCTGAAGGCCAGCTTGTGAACAATATTTGCATGGTAGGTTGAGGCTGCATTCACATCATATGGAGGGGAAACGTCAGAGCGATCTGACAGTTAAAAGCAGCGACTTGGAAGTGAAAACTTGCTTGGAGCCGCCAAGACGCCATGATTGAAATTTTCTGTAGACACTTGTTGTGTCCTGCCATCGCATTTTACGAGTCATGATCCCAAAATGAATTGACGTGATGAAAATAATTTTGATGGTTTTATTTGAAATGCATATAGATCATTCCCTCCACTTGACTGCAGGTGTTTCCTTGTTGGTGATGTCAGAATTCAGGAAGTCAGAGAAATCAGAGTTCCCAAGAGGTAGTTACCACCTCAGAGTTGACAGGAACAGTATTTTCAACTAGGAAGCTCCTGTCTACTGTGTTTCCCATGGCACCTGAATGCAGTATTGGCCTCAGAACTGCACATACTTTTGACTAACATAAAACTTCAACCCATATAACACGTTAATTTTTCCAGTGGTAAAATGTCTAGCCATAAAGGTCCTGAATAGATGGAGATTGACAATGTTGTTTGCAACAGGGAAGGGGATTGGACAAAGTCAATGTGGTTGAGAGGGCAATAAGGAACAATAGCATCATTAAAAATACTGTTGGGGATCATTACTTCCTGTCCCCATTCCCTCACAATGTTGCTCATGTATCCTGGCCTTGAGAGAGGATAGAGATTGGGAGTCTATGAGAAACCACAAAACACTGTTGCTGTCCAGTCGCTCTCTCAGGTTGCCTCATCAGGTGTGAACACTTAAAACCACCAACTCCGCTGCTCTGGCTCATTATGTTATCAAGTGTACCTTGTCTGGTGACACGGATACTCTCATCAAGTAATGAGAGGTAGAAGTAGTTTAGCATTACACACTGGAGGAGGAGACGAGTGGAGGGGTGTGAGAGAGGTGGACGACTGAGACGACATCAGAGAGGTAAGCGTCCCCTTGAGAGCGAACACAGATTAGAGGAAATAAAGAACGAGGGCAAGAAAGGAGGAGAGCGCTTTAGTTACTGCCAAGGACAAAGAGCAGCAGAGTGTGGAGCAGAGAGGTGTTGAGTGTCCCTGCGCAACCCTAGTTTACTCACTGTCTGACTGTTGACCTTTTGTGTGTGTGTGTGTGTTGTAGCCCCAAGCTGCAGACGGGCTCTCAGAGCAGGTGTACCGCCGACACAGGAAGAGGAGACAGGCCTGGAAGGTAAGGAGAAATTGTCTGTGGAAGCTGGATATTTTGAATGGAGAGAAATAAGGCATTTCCTGGACTAAAAAGCATGTGCGATTTAGTTCATGACTTGGCTGCGTGTGCTGGCTTTGTCAAACATCATTTTGGCCTTGTGGTTAGTTTTCCTAAATTGGATCCAGGATAAATAAGATTAAAGCATCAGCATTGCTAACCTTCCTTTAATAGCCTTTGGAGTATTTTCCATCCAGCTCTGTTCCCGTCCTCCCATCCTGCCTCCAGAGCAGAATAGAGATAAAAAACATGAGCATTTCAAACTCCAAGCAGGATGATTGCAGGAAGGAGTTTACATACATGATTGTGACTATCATCTTTACAGAATAAACATTATCTCAACATTGGCAAGGAACAGGTTTTCTGAACACTTGCACCTGAATAAAGGAATATCATTTTCAGACTGTAGCTTACAGTTCACAGCCTGTGATGTCCATCTTTACCAAGGGAGACACATTTTAGGAAAATATATAGGCTACCATAGTGCAAATGTATGTTTTGTGCACATGATGAAGATGAGATGAACTTTATTGATCCCCATGGCTAAATTAGTTTCCCGTACAGCAGCTTTAAACATCCAAAACCAACAAACTAACAAATCGCCCATAGGAACCTGGTAATCCTGTCCCATATCTCCCTGCAGCAGACGGGTGGGTTGTGGATGAGTTCCTCCAAGGAGATCCTGGTGTTCCGACGGATCCTCCTCAACCCCGTCACCTGCCTGCAGTTCCAGCACTTCGTCTCCATGAAGGGAGACTTCCTGGAGAACGACGTGCTCTTCTGGCTCGAGGTCCAGAGGTACAAGGTAAGGAGAGGCAAAGATACTTAAGGGTCGATGTCCCGGTGGCTCAGTTGGCAAAAGCTTTTCTGGACTTGAACTTGGGAAGTAGAGCATATTGAATGAAATGCAGGGTTCCCAACTGGCACTGAAGTAACATTCCATAACGTGTCCATGACTTTCCATAACCAAGTCAGGGCACTTCCATGACTTAAAAAATGAAAGCGACCATCTAATGCAATGCAATCTAATGCATGTGTGAAACAAGTTTTAAATACATTCCTCTAAATTGTACCATTTGTAAAATTCCTTGATATGCCCCCGACTTCCCCAGAAAATGTATCAAATTCCCTGACTTTCCCTGTCTAGAATACACCTCAAAATATTGCAATATTGAAATTTCATGACCCTAGAAATGGGAATGGATGTAACCTTTCCCACCACCTCTTCTTTCTTCCCCCGTCCTATATGCAGGACCTCTGTCATTCCCACAGCGATGAGGCCACCATCCAACAGAAGATTTCCACCATCATCAGCTGTTTCATCAACTCCTCCATGCCCCCCGCCCTGCAGATAGACATTCCTCCTGAACAGGCCCAGCACATTCTGGAGAATCGCAACGAGCTGGGGCCTTACATCTTCAGGGAGGCACAGGTAGTGTGTGTGCACATGGGTTTCTTTCTAGACTCACCATTTTGCACCAACTTTCAGCAATCATACAGAGAGAAATCCCTCGTTGAAGAGGAAGAGATACCAGTCTCTCCAGTAGCCTCAATAGGTCAGAATGCAATGTAGTCTGATGCATTTTGAGTGTGTGACTGAATTTTTCTCGACGGGAAAAACTTGCTGTAGGAAATTTAGGAAATTACTAACTGAAGTAGAAGCAGACCAGGCAGGTTGAGGGAAAGTGGGTGCAACAAAAGTAAATTGCCATGTGTGTGTGTCCAGATGACAGTGTTCAGTGAGTTGCTGAAGCTGTGGCCCCAGTTCCAGGCGTTGAGGATCAGTCTCCAGGAGGAGCAACTGCTGCCTCTACTGGAGGAGAAGAGAGTCAAACACAGAGCCAGACTACAGAGACGGAGAAGAAGAGAGGATGAGGAGGAGGAAGAGAGGAGGGCCCAGGTAAGGAAACAGTCCGGTTTCCTTACCTGGGATAAAGCAGATTCATACAGCAAGAGACTGACTAGCATGTGGTTATACAATTCTGATACTACTGCAATACTTTCTGCGTTATGGCCGTCTTATTTCAGCCACGGTAGAGGCAAACCTGAACGCAAAATAGTGTATTATTGCATATTCAATCCAAAGCTGTTTTGTACAGGAGGAGCTGGAGAGGCAAGAGTCTAGTTTTACTGAGGAGGAAGAAGAGGTGGACGGAGAAAGAGAAGAAGAGCTGACAAGCAGACAGAGCAGAACGCTGTATTCTCCCACACAGCAGGTAAGCAGCTCGCTGATTTCCCTAACAGAGTAGTATTTGCATTGTTGAATGCACCAAACGAACAAAGCCTCATCGGCTAGTATCCTTTGAAAACAGCCCAAAAGGAGGACTGGTCCCGCAGTCATGATTAAGACCGCAGAGATGAAGATAAAGAATGAACTCAAATACAACATGGATTCAAAACAACCTTCAACAAATCCCTGAGGACAATCAAGAAACAAAATCCTTTAATCTTGGTGTGTTTGTAACCACATTATATTTGATAGTTTCTGGATATTCTCCCTCAGATGTCATGGTCCTACTCCAAGTACATGGCAGCTCTGAAGAGAGAGGAGGTTCTGCTGAGGAGACAGAGTCAGCTGGACGCCTCGTCCTCCACAGCCTCAGGTACACACACACACACCTCTTTGTCTCCGAGGGCTGAATGCAGCTGCCATATCCCATGTCCATCGCTCTTGACGCCTCACCGCTACCACTAGTCAGGCTAAATACTGAAAAAATAACACTGCAATTACATTTAACCTTTCTCACTGTAATATCCAAGAAACATTTTCAAGGGGCTAATATTGCCTGGCAAGTAAAAGCAAAAAGGATGCCAAATTGACCCCTCCAAATGTCAAAATTGTCTCATTATATATAAATCTGGCTATAGCAGCCTGTCCATTAGGTGTCAATGTGCTGTGCAGGAGTTAGTCTGAGCCCAGAATGAATGGACGTGTAAATGAAGCATGATACTAATGCAGGGATTAACTCAAGTCCATAGTGAATGAGGGCTATTGTAAATGAAGCATGGTGCAAATAGTGTTTTAATGGGATTGTATGGAGGAGGCTTCCTGTTAGGAACACAGATGGAGATCATCATGTCCTACATGGAGGAGACTAGCTCAGCATGGAGGCCCAGGACTATGTGGAGATATGGGGAAGTGTGTGCATGCCCATGTACACCTGTTCTCTCATTGTCTGAGCCATAAACATTTTCTTTCATTCATTAATATGTTTAGGAATGTGTGTCTTTGTAAATACTCCACTGGTTACTCCTGTGTCATTAAAACATCCCTCTCTCCCCTACAGACTCTTCTTCTGGTCGCAGTCTGAAGTCAGCAGGCAGCAAACAGCCATCAGCAGCCCGCCGTTTATGCTCCCAGAACAAATACACAACAGGGGGAAATGACGAAATGTAACAGGAATGATGCACAACCTCATACTCCCTCCAGAGCAGTATCCTGCCTGTGGCTTGGTTTGAGACGTGCCATTTTGTCTCCCCAACTGAAGCGACTGTTGACTAGGAGGAATGTAAGAGGCAACATCAAGTGAAACCAAAGCATAAGGACAGACAACATGTAGCACAGCGTTGACATGAACACTGGATCCTGTCTGATGGAAGAGGGTGAGTGAAAGCTGAGAGCAGAGCTGCTGTCTGGGTCACAAGGCTGAGACTGGGTTTACACAGGAAGAGAAAATCACATTTTCTGCTTCTGTGGAAATCAAGCCTGACAGAATTATGATTAATCATAGATAACAATGTAAAGATGTATTTTCACATAAAATGCTACATGGTAGACAATAACACAAGTTGATTCTTATTTTTTTATTAGGTTTTTCACTATTAATATAATATATTATCCATTTACATACATAGTAAGCATTGGACTTTACAAAATTATGTGAAATCTTACATAGAGCTCACTGTTTTAGCAATAAAAAGGCAACATCAGGAAGGGTTGGCATGAATGTAGGTTACAAAGAACAGAGTTATTATGAAACCACTTTGAGTTACATCATCTATAAAAAATAACAAACAGCAACATTTTGGTTGACAGCTGGTGTCATCATCGTCCATCAACATGTATATAATATTACACTTACAATGGCATGAGACAAGCACTCAGTACGTGGAGAATGTAAACACCAAGAGCTTGTGAATCATTGTAGACTGTTCAGATAGAAACACATGACATAGAAAAGGGATTGATGTTAATTCTATAGTTTGTATGTCTATCTGCAACGTTGCACCCTCACTGAAGGAGCCTCGGTCTTTAGTGCATACAGCTTACTATATGTGTTTCTTTTTAACATTAGTGTTCATACTGAAATGTCCATGAAATAATGAAATAAATCGAAACCCTTTTCCGTACTCCGTGTGGCTATGTGATATATTATATTGTATCAGTAGAAAAAATTACTTTCAAAGGCAATTTGTGAGAAGACAACTGTAAGATGTGGATGAGCAGGACTTACATAAGGAATGCTCTTTCACCCCAATAGGTATCTTTTGCATAAATGGGGAGTAATGTTGTAAAGAGCCACGGTACAGTGCATCCCAAAGACTAGCTTGAAACAAGAACAACATATCAGATTGTTTTCTCTTGTGGCTTTGAGCTGACCCTCTCATGGCTGCTCTGGGAGAAACAATCTAATTTTTCCTGTTCAGCCTGCACCACCAACATTTAAAGATCAGACTTACTGCTCTGTTTAAATGCACCCGGAGGTGTGTGTTTGTGTGTATCAGTGGAATCCGATGCGTAAGGCCTTGTTCTTCACCATGGTGAACTTGCTGACAAATACCCTGGCGAAGGCGGGCCGTACCAGGTAGCGGTAGGACTTGGTGACGTTGGGCGGTGGCTCGGTGAGCGTTACTGGGGGCTGCAGCTGTAGTGAGGCGGTGGAGGGAGAAAGATACTGGCAGGCTCGCGTTATGTAATCCACCAGCCGCCGATACTGCTGCTCTGACAGACGCTCACGACCACCCTCACCCTGAGGAGAGGGAGAGAAAGAAGCTGGTTACCAATTTGCAAGTTATGATGTACCTTTCCCTTATGCGCCATCGAGGGCCGAGATTTCTAGCTGTGAAAAATCACTTTGTGGCCCATACTCGTTTTGGAGAAACTCCCCACCCATTGGCATTTCAAGACACTCCCAAGAGTATACATGTGTGATAAGTTCTATCAATGTTGTGGTCGCAGATAGAGATCGATAAAAGGTCATAGATTACTTAATGCCCCCATACAACTTATTGTTGTGCACCCAATGCAGCAGCAAGCTCAATGTCCTAAACAAGGCTATAGACATCTCAGAAGGTTGCTTTCAGTTTGAAGTGTCTCACCTCAGTGTCGCTGGTTACAGTCTGCTGCTGTAAGGTGAGGGTGAGCTGGCCCTGCTGTCCTGGGTCCTGCTGACACTCCACCTACGGAGAAGAGAAGAGGTTTGGAATATTGATGAGTGAGATTGGTGAGATTTTGGATTTGTGTAAGACCTTTTCTTGAGTACAGCCAGTTTAATACCTCGGTGATGGGGAAGGCCTGCTGCTGGGTGTCCTCACTGAGGCTGACCACAAACAGCACCTCAGAGGTGAGCAGCAGGCAGCCAGCATGCTCCTGACCCGACCCACTGACAATGGTCACCTCCAGAGCCATGTGGACCTCCGGTCGCCCCAGAGACTGGAGCATCTTCCTGTGGCCGGAGAGGAAGGAAAGGGGGATGTTTAAATGTACACATCATTAAATCTTAAAACAATAAATCACCCACTGCATAAGTTCAAGCATACACTTGTACCGGATCCTCAGATATACATTTATTTGCTTGCTTGCATGGATGATGTGCATACACACACATAATGTATGTGTATACAGGATGTATACATCCTGTAATGTAAGTTCCCACATGTGTTTTGTGTGTGATTCCTACATGGTAGGAAGCATGTGTGCAGGAACCTAAGTGTTCAGTCATGTTCCTCTCACGGTGTGTTTACGTACAAAGGCAGGTGTGCAAGTTGTGGAGCAGATGGTAAAGCAGCCATGGTAGATAGTTTGCTGAATTAAGTTCTGTTCAGTGTTACTGTGTTGGACTAGTCTGGGCTACTTGTAGTCGTAAAAGTAAGATGTATTCATGATGGAAACCAGTTTGACTGCAATGCAGCACAAATAAAACCACAAGGGAGCATTATCTCAGCATTCAATATTTTCATCTTTCTGTAATATGAGTACAAAACACCACCAAACCCCTTGGGTGATGCCATTTCAACAGTGGAGGTATCCTAAAGAAATATATCTACAGTTTGGCCTTTTCTTTTTCTTTATGGCAGTTGACAGCTGGCACTGACTCCCATGAGAAGAACATGTGTCATAACCTTGGGGACGAAGCTAAATCACTGAAAATGCATTACGAAATGCCAAAACACATGGTGACAACCAACCAATTTACCATGATACCCTGATAAGTAACTTTTCAGAGATACAAGGCTCCTGCAGGATTTTACAATAATACTAAATGCTCCACAGAGAGAGAACACAAGAGCTGATCCAGAGCTGTAGATGTGCCTGTGCTCTTTCCCCATTTTTATGATGTAGGACCCAAAGTTAACCTTCTGCTTGGCCACAGCACATGACCTCTCAAAACCCTTGTTCTCTCCCAACTTCCAAACCATTTCCAGCAAAGGAAGAAAGGCGTTCCTCCTCCATCTGATGGCACAGGGACACATCTCTGGATAGACTCATAGTTAAACAGCAAGAACAATTTCTAGCTGGGGGCTTTGGCAGAGTGCTTATAAAAACCTTTTAACATGGCTCTATGAGAACTAGGCAGGGCAGGCTGGCTACCATGTGTGGGATCAAGGTCAAACATCTTTCAAGACTTCTTTTTAAAGTTAAAGTAAAGTGGGCAATGTACCCTTCACCAAGGTTTTGTTTTAAACTGAGAGAAACTGCAAGAATGATGACAGGTAAAGGACAGCAGAGCAGTGGGTACATTCCAAGAAAAACAAAGGCGAGCACACTTGCCCACTTCTAAGATGGAGCTGGACATAGGAGGAATAACAAGTGGCTCTGGGATCTTACCAGACATATTTAAGGTGGCTGTTGGGGGCCTGAGCAGACTTCTCCTCTGCAGGCAGGTAGAGTTGTTTAGGAAGCTGCCATAGTCCTGCTCCGTGTAGGATACCTGTTAGGACAACCAAAATGAGAATCAGCATCCGAGTAGCTTTATCATCTGTTATTGGCCAGAATATGTGGAATAGATATAGGTATTTACAGTAATAAATGGTGGAGTGACCAGTTACCAGAAATCTACTAGATCATAGAAGTCACATTGAGGTTTGACTGAAAACCAAGGGTGTTTGGCTAAGACAGCATAACCAAGGCAAGTGTGTGCAGGTGTTTGTGTTTCCTCTAGGGGGGGTCACCAGATGCAGTGCAGAAAGCATGAAACATGTTTACGATTGCTCTGTCTGTGCATGTCACGGCGAGTTCATAACCCATGTGCTTGTGGTCAAGTTCCTCTCCATCACAGTCTTGCCATCGGCAGAGCAGCAGCAGCGAGCCAGTGAAGTCATCAAGTAGTTAAAACAGCCATAAAGAACACAGCGAGCTCCACTCATGATATCACGGCATTGGTACTCTGCAACGCAACCCAGCTCTGAGTGGGCGTTTGTCCTGCAAGTGTGTGTGTGAAGGGGAATGGGTGGAGTGTCACACGGTAACCATAAAAAATAAAGCACCTCCCTACATTGGCAGCAGATAGACTAAAGAGGTGTTTCTATGTGAGTGCTGTGTGTGTGTGAGACAGTTCGATATGTATGCTGGTGAGTGGGTGTGTGTTCGTGTTCACCCCACCTCCTGTTTTGCTGAGCCAGTGTGTGTGTTTGCGTGCAGCAATGAGCATGCGTTTGTGGATCCACGTGTGCGCATGTGTGTATGCATAAGTTTGTATTTGTGTGTTTTCACACCCTACCTCGCGCTCTTGCTGAGCCAACAGAGCCGAGAGGGCCAGGTAGATTACAGCCAGGCCCCAGGGAGCCATCGTTCTTACACGGAGCTGCTCACCTCATTGGTAGTTTATGTACTGTAGCAGTGACCTGTTAGCGCCAACACACACCACCCTCCTCCCCCTCACCCCAATAAAACACACACTAACTCCAGAGGCCTAAACCGCCTGTGTGTATGTGTTTGTATGTGCATGCATGTATCTGTGTGAATGTTCATGTGTGTATTCATGGGGTGTGTGTGTGTGTGTGTGTGTGTGTGTGTGTGTGTAGACGTCAGGGCCTTTCAGCAGCTCTATCCTGGGCCCCTCACTACTGAAGGCCTGCCCTAATAAACACTTGGCTCCTGCCTGGGGCCAAGAGGAGAGAAGGGGAGAGATCGCCCATACAATGATGGATTTATGATGTTCCTGACACAGTAACTCTAATTCACATGTGTGTTTATTACAATACCGTTGCCTGAGGCCCCGTGGACAGATATGCATTAGCCCTCTGTGTAGAGCTGTGCTGGATAAATTAGAGCGCTAGCTAGCTCTTAGTTTTGTGAGGCCAGATTTTAGTGCTCTCTCTGTGTGTGTTAAGCATCTACAATTTGCATCTCTATAATACAAGTTCACATATGTAATTTGTTATATTTGGCATGAAAAATATTCCAATATTATGTAGATCTGACTTTTGCAAAGGATTAGAGGTTGGCCCTTGTTAAAAACAACCTGTAACCCTTCCAAGTTTTTCTCCCTTGTAAGAAGAAATGACACTTGGGCTAACCAACAAGAACATTAGGATCCTAGTGTTCATTATTAACTACGGGTTGAGATCCAAAATGGCTTGTTGATCCCCACATGGCGTGAGCACTAGTATGTTTTAATGAGCCTCGCTCCCACGCCACTGCTGGATTAAACCACAGTTCTTTTCTGCACTGCAAGTTTCAGAGGCTCCACTGAAAAGTATGAGTTTCCTTATCACCAGGAAAGACCATCCTAACTCACCGTATCCAGTCTGAGACACCAGTTCGGCTGCTCCTCCGATGGGCTTGGTGAAAACCCCCACGATTCCTTTCCCCACCCCAGAGATGACGCCTTTAGCCTTGCTGCCCGCTGAGCTCTGCATCTCCCAAGTCCTCTGGAAGTTCTGCATGGGCTGGTCCACGATGCCTGCTATCGCCCCTGGAGGAGTGAGGAAGAAGTGTTTGTGCTTTAATAATCTGCTGGGTTGAATAATAATCAAATAAGAAACTTACGATTAAAACATGCAAGACAAATATTTTTTTTTACTCCAAATTAGACACGGGAAACAGAAAGGGTGACAGATATGCAGGGAGAACAATATCGAAAATGCCATAAACTGGAATCACAGAGGAATTCAGACCACTCATTTTATGTACTACACAGACGTTGTGATCAACAGTGAGCACATCTCAGGAACCATAATCCAGCGTAACCCAGAGAAAAAGCAAGCAGCTGTTTGGTTTGAATGACAACATATGTTCTGTCTGTCTTTGAGACTCATTTTGAGACAGACTTGAGTTTTACTGCCCTCTGGGTGTTTATTGAGGCCCTGCTGTGCTGTCTCCACTTCACTGTCTCATAGCCCCCTGTGTGCATAATGCTTCTTTGAGTGTTTGCCAGACAGCAAATGTGTGTGTGTGTGTAGCACTTTGACTGTGTGCTAAAGTCTGTATCCATGTAAATTCATGTGTATGCCTACGATATGTGTTGATTGTGTGAATGTGACTCTGTTGTCTACTGAGAAACATACTGACCCTCTCCCTTTTGTGTGTCTGTCCATGTGTTCCTCTCATTTGCCTTCACATCCAGTAAACTGACGTTGCGAGAGCCTCTGTCTCAGCCAAACCCCCCCTTGGCTCACAGGTAGCTGTCCCAGCCACTCCTCCTGGCTGGTGTGTGTGTGCGTGCGTGTGTGTACCTACCTAACAAGCTAATGCCGAGACGCGAGAGCCCCTGCCTCAGTCCGTCCCCCAGGCTCTCCGGTAGCTGTCGTCTCCATTCCTCCTGCCTGGTGTAGTGCTCCTCATCCAGGGACAGACGGTCCATGTTCCTGGCCAGACTGGTCGCCAGGTTGGTGATGGACGTCAGGGTGCCTGGACGGAGACATGCCACGTTCAGAGTTCAGAATGACTTGCTGAGCTCTAGGAGTCAGTATAATGGAGTGGTGACAGACATCAGGGTGCCTCACACTACTGAATCAAACCAAAATGGAATAAGACAACTGTAATCCAACCCAACCAAAAGTCTGAACCAGGGACCTTTAGATCTTTAATACAACAGACAGAACAGAGCTCTTGCTGTTTGTTTTATATATTTCTTCAATCTGGTTCATTTGGTTCACATGTTCATCAAACATATCAAGTTCAAAGTTCATGTTCATCAAATGCCGTGGTAAGCGCTGCATGACATCCTAAATGTAAACAGTATCCATCAAATGATAAATGTGCTGTATCAGTCTGGGAGGAGATACAAAACACATTTGCAAAAGATAAATTAACTGTTCTGGACAATGTTAGCAGTGTCTCTAGGAAAATAAATAGTTGCACACACTTTTTTTCTGTGACATTTATTTTGTGTACAATAAACGCCACGGCAAATGTAAGGAGGAGTGTGTGACTACTTCGCTTTTTATAGTTTGCCAGTGCCAATAGTCTGTTACCTTTTGAGATATGTTTGACGAAGGAGGTGGTTCCTCTGGACACCCCGCTGACGAAGGCCCCAGGCCCGCGGGTCAGACCCTCGTACGGCAGGCGGAAGAAGTCGGACACGCCGTTACCGATGCTCAGCACCAGACTGGCCGGACTGCCCAGGATCTCCAGAGATCCCACCACCCAGCCTGAGACACACAGGATGTCTGGATGCTCATGTTTGTGTATATGTGTTGTCATAGTCATCAACATCATCATTGCCTGAAATTCACTTTTTGGCTCATCTGCCAGGGGCTGATAAACCAATAAAATTACCTGCCAAGAATCATTTCTACTGGCCTAAATAATTGTCCTACTTTTGGTTTAGTTTCTATTTTTCAGAAATGTTTATTTTTTCTATTTAAGTTTAAATCTGTCATGGATAGGGAACATGTGGCCTGTGTTGCTTGTGTGTCCAGCATTAAATAAGGAGGCTCAAGTACACACAGTTGAAGAATTACCTTTTCATTATCAATATCATGTCAGATGGTCAAAGCCAGCAAGAGCGGAGAACAAGGTAAACTATCTTGACCTACTGACATGTCTGTCATAAAAGTAAAGCATATAAAAACTGAAACTAAACTAAAACTAATTTCTATAAAGCTAGTTTTAGTTTAGTTTCAGTTTTTATATGCTTTACTTTTATTTCACTTCAGTTTACTAAATACAAACAATTCTCTCCACATTCTGCAAGTCCCTGAGTAAACCCACATTTACAACTACCAAAAGCAGTGCTATGAAGGAAAGCTCTCCCACTCTAAGCGTGTGCAGTATGGCTGCTGTGGGACGTCACAAGTTCTATCAGAATCTAATTCACAGTAACAGATAGACAAACATAAATGCATATGTGCACTCACACACACTCCTGCATGAAATCATACATGCCACAGCTTGATTTACAGCCTCCTGCTATCTCACCTCTCTCATTCCACCACAGAGTCCGCTTCAGATGGCACGGCTCATTGATATTTATATGCTGACAATTGCATCACAAAATCAAATAGCCATTTCTCAAGACGCCAGACCCCGCTCTGCTCTTATTCTCCGTCAATTTTCACATGAGTGATGGACTCTAATGGTAGGAAATCAGTTCCAGTGGGGCCTAGCGGTCGTCTCGGCTTTATATGGTCTTCCAGTTGTGGTTTTGGTAGAGCATAAAGCCCTGACAGGAGCTGATGTTTACAGGCCTGAGTCATGGTGACACACACACACACACACACGCGCGCACACACACACACACACACTGGAGTGTAGTAGTAGTAGTTGTGTGTGTGTGTGTGTGTGTATGTATGAAAATCTGTCTCTATATGTCTTTGTGTGTGTGTGTGTGTGCATGTGGAACCGTACATCCTGAAGCTAATCAGTCCCAGAATGCAATGCTTCCTGGAGCCATGATGACTCAGGTAGAAGAGAACACAGTGAAGTGACGTTGAAATACGAGCAGAAACAAAGGCTCTAACGAGAGACAGCGGGACGGGAGCGTCCAGCCAGAACAGTGATTTCTGAGGTGGAAACGACGGGGTTAGATCATACCATGCGTGGAGGGTTTGACTAGACAGTGAGACAGTGCAGGAGAGAGGTGTGAGGCTGTATGGGGCCCAACCAGTCTGACTGAGACCCTGTGGCCCTCCATAGATGAACCATAATATACTGCCTACACATACAGTATGACTCATGAGATGGAGCCAGTCAAAACCGTCGATAAAACAATAAATTGCAACACAGATGATCTGGAGCATTTTTAGGCCTCCAGTGGTTATGGTTTTACTTCCTGGAACTAAACATTGTTGCTAAGGAACTGATGTACTGTACATTATGCCAGGAAGTAATGGGAACTAGCGGCTCAACTCTGGCCTGAGTGATTGAGTGAGATGAGATACTGTCCAAATAACTGTCCAGAGTTTCGCTCTGGAGCACACATCATGTTATCCTATCATCCTAATGCTTTTTATTTTATTTTGCCTAAACACGTTCTATTATCCATGCAATTGGGCGTGAATCGTTTGGCAGCTGACTATCATGACATGAAGCCTGTCAGATACAGATTGTAAATCTGCGTGGTTCTGGTAGGAATAGAAACATAACATAAAAATAGCGTATGCAACATTATCAGTCAGGTGTGAATGCGTACAGTACACGTCTACTGGAGGGACCATTTATTACAGGGTGTTAATGAGGTGGGGTGGGTGACATCTGCCCTCCCTCCTTCCCTCCAACGCCACTAACCAGCTCTGAAGAGGGCTCCGGCGGCGTAGTGCATGGCCAGAGCGTGGACGAGCTGTCTGGCCGTGGTGCAGAGCGGTCCCCTCTCAAACAGGGAGAAGGAGAGGGGTGTGTGGTCTGAAGCGATGTACAGCTTCAGGGAGGCGTGAATGCTGACCAGCAGGCTGACCGGCTGGATGGCCAGCCTCTGCAGCCGCACGGGGTGGACCAACGCCTGCACCGACTGAACCACCTGAATGAGATTGACAGTATGTGGATAGGAAGGTAATGACAGTAATAATAACAACATTAGCACATGTTTTTTCAGCAGACTAAACATACAAGTCACTTAAAGGAAAAATTCACCCTTGGAAATTTAGATTATAATTTGTGATGGAGTGCAGCACCACCCTCAACCAGCCTCGTCTACTTCAGCTAGTGATTTCCTACATTTCCAAGAATGACATTTGACAATCCCCAGACAACTTGTTGCTTCCAATCAAGTGGGTGTATGGGCATATAAATATAGCTAGCACCAAGATAAAAACATTGCTATGAATACTGAACCTGTTCAGGGAGGATGGGGGCAGCTCCAGGCTCTTTCCCCTTCTGGGGCTCTGCTGTGGTTGAGGCCATGGCGGTGTCTGGGATGTAGGTGTGGAACAGGGTCTTAATGTAGTAGACAAATGTGTCTTCGAGGTAGACTCTGGCAGGCTGGAGCTGGAAGGTGACCTGGGAGGAAAGTACAAAAGGATGTTATCAAAATGGTTACTGTTGAGATAAAGGGAATATACTGACTTGGACACACTCATTGCCTGGGCAGACTGTAAATTGTGTCTTGAAAAAGCTGATGATGACAGATGATGTGCAGAAGGTGTGTTTTTAACATTGTTAGATTTGATATGATTCGATTGGAGTAGAATCAATTTGATCAAATTAGATAATATTTGATAAGACTTTAATCCCTGCAGGGAATTGGGTTGTGGCTGCAGCAGGTACTAGGACACAGCAAAGCAAAATAGGACACAAATATGAACAATGGGGGCTATTTAACACAACCCAACCAACAATTTCAACACTAGAACATAGTAAGTAAAGATGAATGGAAATGTATGAATTTACAGCAGTTATGCAGGGGTGCAAAATGGCATCCTAGAACATCTTAAGTTAAAGAAAATATAACCTGCTCCACGGTGCGTCCGTCCCCGGCCAGAGTCAGCCCCAGTTGGAGGAAGCAGGAGCGTTTGAACTCCTCGAGGGCTTCTGGAGACTCAGCGGAGTTGGCATCGCTGCTCCATAGACCCCCTGCCTCGGCTCCCCCTCTCTGCTCCTGGCACAGCAGCACGGGGAAGTGGAAGCTGGCTCGATTATACAGCTGGTTGTCTACTTGGAGACTGGAGCAGTAGAGCTCGATCAGACAGGCGTCAGGCAGCAGAGCGGAGATGGGCGCAGTATTTATGCCAGGGTCGGTTCCCAGGTCAGGGGTCGGAGAGACGGGTGCTGGGGTCAGATTGAGGAGCAGCTTGGTTAAGGTAAGTCGAAGCAGCTCCACAGGAGTGGAGGGGCTGGTGATGTCATCAATCAGTGCCACGCTGGCCTCACTGAAGAGGACCCTGAAGGACAGCTTCTGATTGGAGGACCTGGAAAAATAACAAAAGTTATGAATGTTACAGTACGATATAGTGAAATAAATAAGGATGTGTAATGGTTTCCAACAAGGCGGTCTTTGGAATTATTTGGGCTATCATTTCATTGTCCTTTATTGTTTTCTACAAGCAAGGAAGCATCTCCATCTCCAACATCTCCTACTTTCATATAATACATGTACAATTTACATTACAGTATCCAGATCTGAACGTCTTTAACAGACAATTCATAGATGATAGAGAAAGATAAAAATCAATTCAAAGTTTGTTTGCATTTTGCATCATGATTTCCTACCACCACAGCTCATTGGGTGTAGAAGTTACTTGAAAACATTTAACTTATTACATTGGTCTGCTGTTTTGCTAATGCAATTAGAGAATAGTGATGTAATGGGATACAAATGTAATGCCATGTACTGCTGTACAACCGTATAAATTCAGTGATGGCAAGAGAAAAAGGTTTTGTTGCCCTCCTGTGGTGAGAATGAGGCCTGCGTCTTCACTACATGACTGTAGTGTAGTAACAACTCCATGCAAACACATGTTGTCAACAACTATTATGAACCAATTTCAAATGAACATGATAAACAACCGTCTAGAAGATCCCCTGAGGACAGTAAGGAAAACATGCATGGATGCTTTCTGAAGTAATGATTTGTAATGTGTAATAAACATAAAACAACAACAGAACAACAACCGCTCCATCCATACCTGCTGTGCTGGCTGAGTACAGAGTCCATGCTGCCCTCTGGTGCAAGGGACAGAACCAGGGTTCCTCTCTCATACACCACGTCTATGTAGAGACAGCCGAAGCCCGGCAGGAACACCACCTGAGCAACAATGGTATATAGAGATATGTGGTTAGGTACATTACAAGTTTGTTCCATATAATCCTGGTTAGTAGGTACTGCATGATGTCTTTTTTTGCATTACATCAACTACCCTGAACCCTGATAAATCCTTCCCTCAATATCCACAGTGTCTGACCTCCACCTCTCCAGGTTGAGAGTGATCAGGCCTTCCTGTGAAAGAAGGAAGAAGATCCCTGCTGAGCGCTTCGCTGAGCAGTCATAACAAGTCCAACCCTTGACCTTTCACCCGTTCCACAGGGGTCAGACTGAGACCTCACAGTAACCAGAGACACCAGACAGACCCGGCCTCAACCTGAACCCACAGCCAGCTAGACACAACACCAAACATTACACACACAGCTCCTTACCACCTTGCAAACCCCAAACACAGACTACACTACACCAACCAAAACACA
>CABFOQ010013340.1:5931-17232 GCA_900660455.1 Gephyroberyx darwinii | reverse complement strand
TCAAGTGATTTACAAGTTACAAGTTGAGCGAGGTAACAAAGTGTTGAATACGACTGGGAATGATGTGACGTAAGAGGGGGGTGGGGGGGCATGGTAAAAGTGATGTGTCTTATTATTATTGTGTTATTATATTATGTTTTTTTGTTATGTTATTATCAATCTATGTAAACAATTAGTTAAATTGTATGTTTATATTTTCACTTTTCCAGTTGCCATTGATTTTTGGTATTAAAACATTTAATGCCTGATGGGTGTTTTTCCTCTTCATTCTGCTGCTGCAACACAAAGTAGCTCTGTGCTGCTTGACTTCTAAAGTACAACAGCCAGCAAAACATGTTTTTGTTACAGGGTCCAAGCAGTTATTTAGTTAAGTAGCTAAGACAAAAAGTCCTTGAATGCACATCGGGTAGTAATTCTGTCTTCCAAACTGGAAAGTAGGGGCCTATGAGGAGCACTTGAAGGCAATCTGTGCGCGCTTGAATGACAAGTGCAGACAAGATGTTTTCAAATTTAACAAGACGGGGAGGCAAAGTGTCACATTCCTACACTTCCTCCCTAAAATCCATAGTTAACAAAAGGTGTGACATTCCCTTGTGTGCCTTTTACCTGTGTGCCGGGACAGTTGATATCTATGGGGTCGGTCCAGTCGGTGCTGGTGTGGTCGGAGGTAGTTTTCAGCAGCAGGGCGGGCAGCGCCTCTCTCTGTCGGCAGTCTGGGAAACTGGAGTAGTGGTGGTAGAGCTCGTGGTGCAGGGAGCAGTTAGCAGGCAGAGGACGGCAGTACACCTCAGTCCTCGGGGTTTCTGAGAGAACAAAGGATGAAATATTATAACGTATAAATGCAGAATGGATAAATAGTACCAAATACAACAGATAGTTGATCCTCACTTCTGAGTGGCTGAGTCACGTTGTAAACTGAAACACACACCTGTAACACTTCATTTCTATTCATTTTATATTCAAGCACTAATCGAACAATCGACCGATACTTTTGTCACACAACCACTTTGTTTAGCTCCTGTTCAACAACTGTACTGCTGGGTGGAAAAATAACATTAATTATGATTATTTAATTGAAAATGAAAGATATTTTTAACATTTATGTTACATTTATGATACAATGGTGGGTTAATTCTATGAAAGCAATATGTTACTATCATTTTCTAAAAGCAATAAGGCAGTGCTTTACATTGGATGAATGGGGAGTGAATTTATTTTTTTGACATACACTATATATACAATAATTGCACATTGGTTGATATGTCACCAAACGTTTCTATTCTGGTATGCATGAAGTTGGAATAACAATGGGAGAGGACAGGAGACCAGTCCAGTCCTGTTGTGGATCTTGACCCCTCCTACCTTTGACATTCTCCTTCAGTAGCAGTGGGATGGGACACTTGTTGTGGATGAGCATGCGAGGGCAGGGGTCCTCATTCAGAGTGATGTATGTCACTCCAAGGTGCTCCTGATATGTCAGAACCAAGGCTCTGCAACAAACAAACAAACACACACAAGTCACATTACTGCTATGTCCGTCTCCCCGTCCAGCATCCGTGGACAGAGCCCTAGTTGACGTCAAGCATGGATACACTGTTACTCTGTGTGTGTGTGCATGAGTGTGTGTTTTGGCTGGTATAGTGTGTGTGTTACACACACAGCTGGCCAATCGAACAGAAGACAAGTACAATCTGTGAAAAAAGGGACATATAAAAATTCACTTCCCTGCTCATGGGCCTAATTACGTACACAGTCTCTGTGTTCTCTGTAATGGAAAGCTGTCCAAACAGAGTCCAAACAACTTTGTACTAGGGCCACCCCAGATGAAGTGATGTAGGGAAATGGCAAGACAAAGAAAGACAGGAACAAAGAAAAGAAGAGGGGAAAATGAAAGAAAGAAACAAGAAAAGAAAGAAAGATGTGAGACAGAGTGAGGGATCGTGTGAACAAGACAAGCAGTGGAAATGATGAGGGCATTTCTCCCTGTGCTTCATCAGCATTGTTTAACAGGCCGTGACCAGCTAGCGTCCCTCTCTGCTTCATGTCCTGTGCCAGCTGGGGTTTGGTGCCCTGCTCTAAACTCTAAACTAGACTGTCCCAGCCGGTAAACCACTTCACCCACCTGCTGCTAAGGCCACCCCCGGAGCTCGGCTCCCCAGGAACTGACACACTCTGCCTGGGGAAGTCTGGCCGAATGAGGGCAGGGAGGCTCCACGCCGTAGATCCAGCCCCAGTGTCTGGCCTGGGAAACAAGCTGAAGAGCATGTGTCTGAGGGGCAGAGGGGTCTCCACCTCGCTCTGGACGCTGGTTCGGAGGAGGTCCCAGCACGGCATGGAGCAGGCCCTGGCATGGGACTCCTCCTCTGAGGGAGGCAAGCTCAGTGCTGCTGTGTCTGGGATATCACAGGGCTGGGGGAGAGGAAAAGACAGAAAGAGGGAAGGAAAGGAGAACAGTGTGAAGGACAGAAAAAAAATGGAGCAGAGAGTGGGGGGGTACAGGAGATGAGACAGAAAGTAGAAATTAAATGAAATCAAAGGGAAGGAAGGGGAAGAAAGGAATGGAGAAGAGAAGGGGAGGAGGTGGAGGAGAAAAGAGAGAGAAGAGCAGAGGAAAGGAGAGAAGAGAAGGAGAGAGGAAGAAAAACAGACGAGAAGGGAGAGACACGGGTAGGGTAGACAAGATGAGAGGAGAGAGGAGGTGAGGGGAACAGATGAGTAGAAAGGAGAGGTGGATAAAAGCAGGGTCAGGAAAGGATATGAGATGGGACAGGGGAGACAAGAAGAGA
This sequence comes from Gephyroberyx darwinii, assembly GCA_900660455.1. Lineage (NCBI taxonomy): Eukaryota > Metazoa > Chordata > Actinopteri > Trachichthyiformes > Trachichthyidae > Gephyroberyx > Gephyroberyx darwinii. The sequence continues at coordinate 14,446 of CABFOQ010013340.1, read as the reverse complement.
AGGAGGAAAGAGGGGAAAGAAGATGCAAGTGGTTACAACAAAAGATACATGGTTACACCACATTGTTACTGTACTCGTCTTTCTCCCACTGTGCTTAGTGCTAAATTGGTAGCAGAGGAGCCCTGCTGTGCTGGTTTAGCAGCCAGTGAGTAGTTGAGCACTACAGGGATTAGGCACTAAGCATGATGAATAGGGCAACTAGAAAGGCATTCCTGGCCTTGTTTGTGGTCTGTGTTATTGTTAAGCCCATCGCCTGCTATTTAGTTTTTTTAAGGTCTTTTTTTAAGGTTTTTCAGTCAATTAGTGGCAACTGGCAGGCTCTGCCATCCTCCTTTAAGGGGATCTGAAGGCTCGTTAAATGACATCACTGCATTGTTGCTCTCTTTGGGGACAAGCAGCAGATGAAAGCGAGGAGGGAAACCTGCATCCAATTCTGGGTGTTTGTCTAATGTCCCTGTGAAGTGCCATTGCCACATGGTTAGAATGGTGGAGAGAGAGAGAGAGGGGGGGGGCAGCAACTTGATCTGATGGAAAACGGCTTGCTACATCCCTGCACTGTGCATGTGTGTGTGTGTGTGTGAGAGTGATGTGTGTAGGGATTATGCTGTATGTGTGAGTATGTGTGTGTGTTTCACTTGCCTCAGAAGCTTCAACAGGCTGGGTCAGACGTGATGCAGGGGCATATCCATCCATACATACACAAGCAGACACACACACACACACACACACACACACACATCCATTATGGCTATGAGGTGGCAGTGTGGAAACGAAAGGCCCAGGAATTACACTATTAGTGTTGGGGCTGACAGCACACAGTGTAAAGCCGGTGAGGGGCTCGGAGACTGGGCAGGATTCGGGCACTGTGACGTCTGTAGTATTAGTCCTGCATAGCCAGAACCTTTGCCTTATTTGGTCTAGCCCTTTACCAGCACAAGAAAAATCTGTCGGGAGTCTCATGGTTAAATAAGGGTGAAAAAAGACATTCAGAGAAGTTCTTTTTTTCAAACCAACACAATAAAGGTTACCAGCTAGGTACTTAGTGTGTCTACTTAGACTGTCTCTGCTGCACCCACGTGGGAAACAGAAGCCGATTGGCGGAGAAGTTGTGGGAGTGGAGAAGGCATCGGGGGAAAAATACTAACACATTGTCTCTCTACTTTTACACACATGCACACACCACTCACTGGCACACTTTCACTTTCATGCCGCTGTCAGCGCTAGGTTACTTTATTTCATTTCCCTTACTTGTCCCTAATGACTTTTTTGTTATACTGTTTCCCTCCTAATTGAGGTTTTTTTCATTTAGCTCTTATCCCATTAATCCCATTCTCTGTTTGTTTACCTCACCTGCACAACTGCAAAAATTGACTTTTCATCCTGTGTTTTATCATTGTTATATGTGCAAAATAAATGAGATAGATTCAACTAAACAGTCAGTTGATCTTGTGGAAGTGGAATCTATTCCCTCAAGAAACGTCCTTTAAGTCAGACTGGTGAGGTTACTTATTGTGTGTTTACCCGTGTGTGAGAGTGAATCATGCCAACACTGCACAGTGAGAGGAGAGGGTATACCTTTTAGCGTGTGTGTGTGTTTGCATATTACCTGGTTATCAGTCCCCAGTGTGTGATCAGACAGCAGAGGTCTGTACTGTACAGTGTAAGGAGTGTTGTTGACAAGTATTGTTCGGTCCTCGATCTGTAGGATCTGGATGCCGTGCCTCACCACAGACGACACGCAGAATTGACACACCTACAGAGGAAACAACAGACACCGATATGTCAGCTACAGGCAGTAAACAATTGTTTTTCACTATGGCTAGGTAACCATGTGGTGGAAGAGCAAACCAAGTAGGATGTTCCAGCACTTAACCACACATTCAAATGCTTTGTGAGAAAAACAATCCTCTCAAATATTGTAAATACCACTTATCAAACCTCAAAGTGACAAAGCAACAGACAATCCTCAGCCACAGCAATACTGTTGTCTAGTCTTAAAGTTGTAAAATGGTCCCTGGTCATAGAAAAACAATATTTCCAGTAAACTACTTTATAATACTGCAAACTACATTCAGGGCTCCCACTGTGAACGTGATGACTTTGCCAGGACTTTCCAGAATTTATCAAATTCCATGACTTTCCTTGTCTGGAATACACCTCCATGGTATTCCTGAAATTCCAAGACCAGTGGGAACCCTGTATATTATATGAAAAGCTTTAAGGTTTGATTCATGTCCCCCTGACCTTCTGTCTTCCAGGAAAGGCTCCCAGTGTGATGTCGGCCTCCACGTAGCCCTCCTCGTCCAGAGTGACCACCTCAGACCCCAAGCCCTCCTTCCAACGAGGAGAGGTCAGGTCATGGACCAGCTTCAGCGCTGTGGACTTGTGGACGGTATTGGTGTGGGCCCAGTAGATGCCTATCTGGAAGGCTTCCTGGATTGGGGGGAAAAGGAGGCAGGCAGTGGGGAGAGAAGGAGAGATGGAAGTGGGGAGAGGATGAGATGGGGGGAAGGAGAGGGAGGAAATCCAATGGAGAAAGAGCCATGGTCAAACCATTGACGGGATTTGCAATCAAATCAGACTATTTGATTTAGTTTCAGAAATGGTCACACACTGGAATCAACCATGGCCTCAATCTCGACTCAGTGTTCCTTACAGTTTCCATGCTTAGTGCATAACATCTCTGTTGGTTATTGAAGACTTCAACTATCTATGGCATCATTCACTTAATTGCCCCATATAGCAGGAGCTTGACTGACAACACTGACTGTACATTTGGCCAGTGGAGGTCCATAGCATCATGAAGCCCGCTGATCAAACCAGAGTCTTCTCTAATAAATCCATCAGCTCTGAAAGACACACAGCCGAGGCCAAGTCCTCTCTCCACTTGCCATTACCTAATAAACAGCAGAGTGCTGTGGAAACAATGCTTTATTTGTTTCTATTTCACAGGCTATTACACATTTACAACTTTTTATTTTGTTCCTTTCTGCTGAAGCGTATCGTCCCTTGTCGTTTGATACGCTGCCTTTTCACTTAGCTCTGGAGTTAGTGGCAGTAAGATCTGGGTATGTAAGTTATGATACCCAGAGGGGTATCATATCCCATCTGCAGTCCCAGATGCTAGTGAGAAGACATGCCTACAGTATATGGTGACCAAGCTGGGTAGTGGATAAAGAGTTAGACAGGGAATGTTGCTGCAATGCAACTCTGGTAAATGATGTCAGATTTTGTGCGTCGTGCTCCAGATTGAAATGAGGAAAGAGTATGTCTGATAGCAGCAACCCTGCTCTGGAGGACAAGCAGACAGACTGCCAATGACTTGTCTGATCTAAAGACAACATACAGGGTTCAATTGGCTGAGTCGCGTACCACATAACCACTACATCCTGGGTTCGAATCCAGCCCAGGACCTCATCGCCATCCCTCTGCCCCAATCCTTCCTATCTCCACTATCAAATAAAGGCAAAAAATGCCCAAAAAATGATCTTTAAAAAAGTTTGCACATACAAAGAATTCCACTTATAAAAAAGTATAAAAGTATAAAAGTACATAAAATGTTTTCATAATTTACATAAAAAAGTACAAATTTGGGGTATGTCTCTTTCTACCTCTGTTTTGAGGTAGTATATAAAGTATACATAGTGTATAAGAAGTATAAAAAAGTTGCATTGCCTAGCATGATGCCACACTACTTTTTCTATGGACACTAACACACTTCTCCAAGTGGCAGCAGTTGGGTTTGCTCAACAGAACAGTGGCCAGCCAACAAGCCGATACATATAGATGGCTCCCCACCTTGAAGTTAGGAGGTACGATGACCTTGCCGGCTGGGATCTGCAGTACGATGGTCTCTCCCTCAAACAGCCAGAGGTCCCAGTGGGAGTGGTTGGCCAGCAGGGCCCAGGGCAGCAGCTCCACCAGCAGGGTGTTTAGGCCAGACTTCCAGCAGGACAACTTCACCTGCATGGGACTGTCCCACTGGGCAAGGGGCTCCAATACAGACCTGCAGGGAGAGAACGCAGAATTATGGGACCTATGAGACACTATTGAGATGAGCATCAGTGACAGATATAAGACAAAAAGACAGTAATTCAATCACACTGACGGGTAATATATGCCATTAACACCATTCGGTGGATGCTTTTACCAAAGTCCCTTACAGCACAATCAGTGCATACATTTTTAATATGGGTGACCCCAGTGGGAATCGAACCCCTAACCTAACCCTGACAGTGTTAGTGCCTTGCTCTACCTGTTGAGCACCACAGATAAGCAGGCAGACAGGCAGGTATTCTGAACAAACTGCACTGTTTCTTGTTTCTCATTTAGGCCATACAGTATCTACTACTAAGACATATAGTTACAATCAGCTACCTGTATTGCAGTATTGATAAACAATCATTAATGTCAGGTTGGTTTGGTAATATAAGAACATCATCATTTCTCCTGTCTGTATTGTCATTTGGCTATGGGTCTCTAATACACACTCACAAACAAGACAGCAGCATGAAGTCTTAAACAGGCATTTAACAGACCATTCTCATACCAGCTATACTACAGACCGTCAACACACTGGCCACACAATTTAGAAAGAAACCGTATGCAGACAAATTAAGCAATACAAACGCGTACAGAGAACAGTTGACTAGGCCTCTGGGAACACACATGGGCACGTAAAGACAGACAAACAGGCAGACAGACACACAACCATTTTTCCACCCATCCACTAACACCGCAGTCATTTCGCGGCAATCATGGTCTTGTGAGCCCTAAACAGTGCTGAGCGCCAGAAAGGAGCCAAACAAACAGTTCTCTCAGACTTACTCTGAAGTTCAAAGCCATCAAAGATGACCCGGTCTTACCTCTGCCCCAAGGCCTTGCTCAACCTACCTAACCCTCTCTGGCTTCTCGTGTAGACAGAGACTCCCTGCTATGAAAGAGGTCCAAAAAAAGCACTGTGGATAGTTGTTCTTTAGCATTACCTGGTGTGTGTGTGTGTGTGTGGGATTGACCTCGAGGCTAAGGGCAGCAAAGTGCGGGGCTCATAAATCACATTAGAGAGCTCACAAAAAGGTAATTGAAAGAAATATGCTCAGCAGCTTCTGTCAGTGCCTGCCAACACTGGGGTTCAGAAGTGTGAATTCTGACAGCCGCGCTGGTCTATACACACCCACACACACACACACACTACAGCTTGAGTGTACCCTAGCCCCAACCACTACAAGATGTTTGTTTAATGATTGTGGAGGTGCCTCTCTGCCATTAAAATCCCAACAGAGAAAGAAAAATAACATTTACCACTTTCAACTTCCTCTGCCCCCCAAGACACAATATTTACACACTCCCTGCCAAGGAGCCCAGTTGGTTTGGTTTCTGCACTGCGCCAGAGAGCTCTGAACCTCTGTCCAAAGAGTGAACTGTATCAATGTTATCGACATTAAGGAAAAATATACTAATTAAACTGTGGTTTTCACTTGTTGTCCAAGTTCCGAGCGTGTTTAGAGATAGGAATCAGTGCTATTAATCCTCTGATCACGTCTTTTTTTTCCTTTTTCTCTTTCCATTTTTTCCCCCTCATTCTCCTTCACATTAAGTAGCAGATTTCTGGGCCCCAGACAAACTGCCACTTTCCACGATGGGAAATGTGCCTTGGCCTTGGGCTTTTGTTTTGCAGGGCCGGATCACAGGGGAGCGAGGCATGACTGACAGAGAAACCCAAAACCAAGCTGCCAGATAGCAGCTCTCCATTGGGACGGAGCGTGTGTGTGTGTGTGAGTGAACATTATGTGTGTGTGACGTTTTAAGGTGAGCGATGTGCATAGTGGGTTGTGTATGTGACAGAACGTTATGAGTGTGTGTGCACATGTGTTTGAGAACAATCGGTGTGTGTGTTTGTGTATGTACAGAGAGCAGCGAAACCCAGGCAACCACAGCCAGACATGTGGCCCACATGTCCAGCAGATCCATTGGGACTCTTTGCCTCTAGGAGAGCATGTGGGTAAATGTTCCGCCGCTGCTACCAAGATGTGATTGCTTTGTGACAAAAGATGGTTCCCAGAGTGATGTTTGTGGACAGATTCACATATGTGTACTGCCTTAGGGTATACATACACGCATGCACAATGCACATATACACACAAGCACACATTTATAAGTACACTTACAAATCTGTGCCAAGTTTTAACTGAATGCAAGGCCCTGTGACACTGGGACTGTGACAGAGAGACAGTCTAAATCTCCGGTCCGTGGGGGACGACAGAGGGATCCCTGCTAACGTCTGATGCAAGGCTCTGCATTGTCTTAGCAGTTAGCTGTTTTATTATGTGAACAAAGAGTCAACAATAAAGAGAAGCCTCCCTCATTAAAGGCTCTGTCTTGCACAACTCAGCGCTTTGAGGGGGAATGCCGTATGGAGTCTACTATTACAAAAACACACTGGTGGGTCTCTGAAATTCAAGTTACGAAAGAATAATGGCCAGATTTAATGCTCACCACAAAAGTGCTATAATAAAGATGAAAAACAATAATAAATGCTGACTTATTATAGGAGATCATGAGGTGTCATGGTGGCTTGGCAAGCTCATGACATTGCAAGTTTGAATCTGGATCACAACCTCTGTCATCCTTTCTCTCTCACACCTGTTTGTGTCCACAATGAAAATTACACAGATGTACCATAAATATAATCTTACAACTATAGTGAAAGATTATGATCTAAGAGGGATCTGAAGCAGGCCAGTGCCTCTGTATGAGACTGGAGAGTAAAGAATACCTTCAACAGCAATCCTAAACATAAAAGAAGTTGTGAATAAGGTTTAACATATTTTAACTAATTTACTAGATTTAACTTCACAGACATTTGAACATTTATGCCCTACACCTACAATGTTGCCCTGGTTACAAAGACACACTTACATATAAGCGAGACCCCAACATGTTCAACAATAAGTGGAACGCAAACACAGTTACATATAAAATGTGGGACACAAACATGCTGGTCGGTGAAGACACAACAGGTAGCATGGTGTACCTGTCTGTATCTTTGGTGATGTAGGGCCATGGCGGACCAGTGGAGGTCTTCAGACCATAAAAGTCAGCCAGGATGTGGTCCAGGTTGTCCTCGGTCCCGGCCTTGTTCACTATCTGTTTGATCAGGCTGGTGGAGATGGGCACAGCGCACTGGGAAGCATCTTCCTCCTCCCTGGGAGAACAAACACAAAATAATATAAAGTTTTTTTTAAATTTTTATTATTTTTATTTTTTTTTAACAGATTTTCAATTTGCAGTAGACATCTCCGGGTGTTTCAAAAGTAGGTATACATTTTTTAATAATAACAATAATGAAAAACAAAGGTGTATAATTTTATTTACTTATTATTAGTAATTTTTAAGTTATTTATTTTAACAAAATTCATGCTTAAACATTCATTAATACTACAAATTATCCTTCTAGAAAAATGTATATAAAAATATATACCTACTTCTGAAACAGGCTGTATATTCTCTATAGCAGTGGTTCTCAACCATGTACCACCGTGACCCAAGAGGATGCAGGTTTTCATGCCAACCAATCACAACACCAGCTGAGCTACTCAATGAAACCAGCTGGTGTTGTGATTGGTGAAAACCTGCACACTCTTGGGTCGTGTCGGCCTATGGTAGAGAACCGATGCTCCATTGGACATATCAGTCATTTACTTACTTGTGACAGAGACAATACAAACATCTTTTTGTTTCAACACAGAACAAGACATCTCTTGACTGTAACTGACCAATTAAACTGACCAGTAAAACTCTTTGCCTTTCCCTTGAAACCTCAGATGGGGTTGAATCTCCCTTTTGTTTTTTCTGACATGCAGTTTTCCTTACAAACACTAATTCACAAAGATCGCAGGAGAAGCTAAGCAGCAGTAAATACTCCTATTGGATACTAGGCCCAGACACTGGTCAATTATGGCTTTGCAACAAGAATGAAAAAAAACAACCTCCAAACAGTGTAATAGCCTCCCCTCTCTCTCTGGGCAGCATCCAGTTCCACTTGGCTAAAGCAAAGCAGCCCCCTTACCCCGAAGCAGTGGTTTATTAATAGAGCCCATTGTGCTATAAAAGGAACACAGGGGCTATTGGTTATGGATCTGGGGGAAGACAGAGGAGAAGGACAACGTGTTGACAGGAAGCTTTTCATCCAGAGCAGTTCCTGAAGGGGGAAACTGGAAGAGGCTTCTGATTCTAACCCTCTGTCTTCTAATGTGGTGGCCAAAACGAGGAGAGGAGGACATAACAGCTCTGGTTAAGACTTGTATGTCTGTTGTGTCGCAGACCGCAGCTCTACTCTCTACCTCGTCCATTAGAGGCCACAACTATGTGTAATTACAGGAAGGAAAGACGAGCTGTTGACCAGCGAACATTCAAGATTGGATTTGTCCTGAAGTTTTGGGGTTGGGGGAATGTGTGTGTGTGTGTGTGTGTGTGTGTGTATGTGTGTGTATGTATGTGAAGGTACATTCAGAAA
>CABFOQ010013336.1:910-15400 GCA_900660455.1 Gephyroberyx darwinii | reverse complement strand
GTGTGAGACACTAAATCCCGGCCTGCTCACTCTGAATCAGCTAAGGCCCTAAAAATGTAATGTAAAATGGAAATGATCTGAGGTATTAACTGTGCAGCCGGTGCAAAAGAAATGAATGGCAGCGCTAACCGTCATTGTGCGGCGAGACAATAGATTTGTGCTAACATAGATTTGAGTAATAGTGCACCCTGTAAATTTTTGTTTTATTGGGTAAATGGATGGTAACAATCCCTCTTACGGCGAGCGTGAAGCCTCCTCCGTATTATTTGAGGGATTGAAATAAGCCTCGCAGTGAGTAAAGCAGATGTCGGCGGGGCTTGGCGGGGAGCTGACGAGAGAGTGAAGGCACGCTATTGTCTGGAGTTGGGAGTAACAGGCCCCCGAGTTGCCATGCATCACTAGCGCATTGATGTGGCATGCCGCCGTTGAACGGGACTGGCTGGTTTTGATCTCGGCTAATGGCGCAGTAATACGGCAATCAAAGATCAAACGGTGTTTAATGAAATATTTAACGTTCGCACATCGCTGCCTCCCCCTGTTGCGAAACCATGACTCAGCTGGGCTGCGGCGCTAGCGCGTATAGGTTCATAGGTATATTCCTTTGTAAATCCTCTCATATGGATGCATGCACGCACACACACACACATGCACAAATCTCCTATTCCTAGTGCTACTGAGTGATGTATTTGAATTAATAGTATTTGAATGCAGATGCATATTAAGGCATGAGACACCAATAGTGGCGGAGTGGTTGAACAGCTCTGCCGTGCTACATCCGACCTCATCTGGTGCCCCTGCCATGCCAGGGTCGCGGAGGGAAGATGTAAAGGTCGCCAAGTTTTTTCTTGTTTTTGACATTTCTCCTGTTTTGTCTCTCTCCCTCTCTGTGAATCTCTCACCCAAGGCGAGGTGAGATCTCTCTGTTCTCCAGCGGGGCCGATGATCAGACGCGAGCATGGGAAAAAAGGGGGCCAAGGCCTTGCACAGAGGGGGCTCTCGCCTCCTCCCTCCTCGCCCTCCTCTCTTCTCCCTTCCAGTCTAGCGATAAGAGCCATATGAAAGACCTTCCTTTCCGCCGACGGTGGGAACCTGGAGATAAGGTGGGCGGTGGGGTGGCTGCTGGGCCTTCTCCAGGGAACAGGGAGTTCTCAGACTCCTCTGATAGTGTGTTTCAGTGTGTGTTCACTCATAATTGTGTGTGTCTGTGAGTTTGTTGCATGGATGTGTCTCTGGATGTACAGTACTGTGCAAAAGTCTTAGGCACAAAAAATTCCGTCGATGCTTTCAAAAATACTGAAATGAAGTTTCAACATATCAAAACTATAAAGAGCAGCAATAATGCAGAAAACAAAAAAATAAACATCTAAGACCAAATTGATCTAAAAAAATATCTAGGGTGCCTCAAGCTTTTGCACAGTAAGAAGAAAGCACTTTCTTCTTATACAACATACAGCGTCTCTTGCCTAGCTGAAGTTTTCTTGGAAAGAATGTGCGTTCTCAAAATACATCTAGAGAGACATCAACCCAGAAATCGTCCGCCGCGTCCTTGAGAGGTTTATAGTAGCACAACAACATACAGTAACTGACGAAGGTTGACCAAAAACACGGGTCAGGGTGACCGTGCCTGGAGCAAACCACCAAGGCCTCGACTCCGTCTTGCTTCTCGACAAATTAGTCTACCGCGCAGAGGTGTAAAGATACTCAAAAAGCATCAAGATGTTGCACACGTTTCAAATTCCTCCTCTAAAGACGACTTGCCATTAATTCTTTATCAATTCATAAATTCGTAAAATGACTCAAGTCGAAGAAGAAGCATGCAGAGTTGTTGTTCCCGGGGATTTTCCTTCTTTGTGAGAGCGTCCCACCTTCACTAACACCACCTTGAAGGCGAACTTAATTCCTCCAACTCTCCCTCCATTTTCCAAGGTTGCTGTCTGTGTTAAGGGGAGGGTAATGAGCTGTCAATCAAATGACCAAGGTTTGATTCACGGGTAGCTTCCAGGGAGGACAGAGTTATTGCTCCAGAGAAACCTGAGCTGCAATGACAGCTGAGGCTGGCAGAAAATAAAAAAAACAAACAGGCACATTTGCATCAGTCTTGTTGTTTTTTTTTTCTGACCTGCCATCGCCTATTCAGTTTGACAGAAAAGGTGATTATCTCCCTGCCTCTCTTGTGTGGTTTGTGGTAGCCGAAGGAAGATATGATGCGAGGATGGTGTATGTGGTTAGTTAGCAGCTGGGGGAAAGGAGTCCGTGGTCGTCGCAATACACCCCTCTCTGTCGGATGCACCTTGTGTGTCCCTGACACTTTCTCTCATTATTACATACACAGCATCCCGCTGGGCTGGCCAGGTGTTGCTGGGGCTGTCATACAAACACACCCAATCAAGATGCCTCTAACACACACGCTCACACACACACACACACACACACACACACACACACACACACACACACACACACACACACACACACAAGGGGTGTGAGGTTCTGAAAGAGGACAGATGTGATATATTTATCACTACTACACAGCTAAGGTGTTAGATTGTGGTTTGGCACAGTGGAGTCCAAACTCCAGGTGCCACCTCTCCGCTAATAGCTGTCCAGTTTTTGAGAAATATTAAGATAATGAGGGAAAATGTAAAGTGAGGGCCACAGTATGGAGAAATCCCAATGGCAACGCCTGAAAAATGCAATTTAAGATCTCTGCTGGATTCCTCCTTGACCTGCATGGTGAATTAAAGGTCAAATAAAGGATAGATCAAATCATTTTTAAAACAAAATGTAATGAAATTAAAACAAAACCATAAATGCATTTTGGCTATCCTCAGATAAAAAAATAAAATAAAACAGGATGATGAAGTTAAGAAACCAAATTATAACCAAGAAGTTTAGCTAAAGGCTACACAGGAATTCATGGAAATGAGCTACAATACAAAAGCAAGAGGATGGAGATGGTTTCAAGCCATCTAGTTTGAGAGGCTAGCAAGAACGTTTTGTTAGCTAGTCTTCAACAATGTATGAACTAGGAGGACTAGGTCTCAATGTAATATTAAGGAAAATGAAATAAGCTCAGTGTTTATTGTTTCCCATGTATTATTCTGTTACGTAAGGTAAATTCATTCAGTGTTGGCGCTTGAGATCCATATTGCTTCCCAACACACCGGCACCCGGTTTGTTCTCACCGCTACAGCAGGAGGCCAAAGCTGGGAAATGTCAACTCTTGATGGTACGCTCCATCTCTCTGCGTGAGTTCACTGTCATTCTCCTATAGAAAACAATGGCCAATCAGTCTGCCGCCTACCGCATGCCGTCACAATCTGAATGCAGCATAACCCTGGAGGTGGCAGCGCCATGCTGTTGAGCTATAGCTCTCCATGTTATCAAACGTCCAATTAAATGAGCATGAGCATTTTTTCATCTCAATACTGCTACTACATCTATTTCTTTTCATCGCACCAAGGTTATGGTCAGTACACCACAGTACATCAATTCATTCAACCATTGAACCAAAATCAACATTATTCTCTGTTATTAATGGACTGAATAGGACAGCATGCTAAATTTTTTCAATATTCAGAGAAAATCCCTGCTACAGTTTATCGTCTGATGTGCAGAATTAACAGCAATCAGCTTTCTGGCGAAGCTGGGTCAGCATTATGACTGGCAGCCTCTGACCGTCCCGTGGAATCAAAGCAGCAAAACAGAATAGCTCAGAGGCTATCAGTGAGGACATGGCACATACTCGCGGTGTGACAAAAAAAGTGTCTCTCCAGTCCCCTCTATGCCCGTAAAGAGGAACAAGACTCCCTGTGCACATCCACAGGCCGGCAATTACCGCCGAGCCAGACAGTTGGCCGTGGCCCTTTCTCTGCTCCGTCAAGATGTCAGCGCTTAAGTCTGAGAGGACAAAGAGGATGAAAAGAACAGGCAGTGGGCAACTGGCAGAGGGAAAATGCAGCAGACCTGGGATGAATTCACTTTCATTTCAGTCACACAGGAGATTGTCGATTGTCTTCAAAGTTCAAAAATGTATATTTTTCCCAGATAAATGGTTTTCCTATCCAATTTTTTCCCTCTAATGCTCTATCATTAGAAAGTGAATGCCAATTTCTGTTTGCATTTTCAGCTGATTGAATTGAAAGAGTAGTACACACGGCTTTAGTGCATATTTGTTTTAGATTATCTGCACTGCCATGCATTTTGTAATAACCTGTCAGTCTGACAATTCTGAGGCAGCTATTTTATGAACGTTTTTTCCTCAGGAGGATTGGAGAGTAAGTGTGAAATTGTAAACAGCGCTGACTGTATTTGATGTCGAATTCCACGAATTCCGCAGAAAAGAAAGTCATAATCTTGGATTCAGACGTCTTTGCCTTCGGAGAGCCTGGCTTTGCCCATAAATAATCCTTGCACTCATTCACTAAGGCTGCTCTGTGCCTTGCAAGCTAAAGCAGCTGTGGGGAGAAACAATCTTTTCCCTTTCCTTCTTTGTTTCCTTTTAATTGACTTTTTAACAAGGCTATGTTCAAGTTGACCAGATACAACCTCCACCCACTACCACCTCCACATACATAAACACACACACACAGTTCCGTTTCTTTGATTGGCTGAGTTTGGAAACTCATTAAAATTGTTGGTGTGTGCGAGCGTGTGTGTATGTGTGTGTGTGTGTGTGTGTGTGTGTGTGTATGCATGCACACCCACGCACAGGCGCACAAACACAAAGGATGAAACGCTACCAATTTCAGAATCAATGAACTGTGTGCAGAGGGGCCTATAAACAACACGTTTATATGCATGATAATAGCGACCCCACCGTGTTCTGACAGAGGAGGTCAAACAAACCTTTTCTGGCCGAGATGAAGATGTCCTCTCGGATAGATCTGGAGCAAACTCTTTCAATTCATTGTCATGAGCTTTAGTAACAGCTTGCATCAAAAGCACAATTTAAGATGGCTATCTGCAAGATCCTGCAATTTTATTTTGGTGCTAAACTGTCATTTGATGCTTATACATGAAAATGTCTTGGCTTATTATTTTCAGCTTGGTGTCTCTTCTGAACATTTAACACGTTGATCTTTTCCTATGGTAGTAAAACCCTAGTTCATATACCAAGCTGCCCACATTGAGACTAATTACAGCTATACAGCTGTTAGGATACCTACTAGATATAGCCGCAAATAGAATGAAGATGATGAACCCTTAACCACCTGAACATTAATAATTGATGAATTATAATTAACATATTGTATGGTTGAAGCTGCACCATGCAGGTAACTTCCCACATTGGTAGCTCCAAATGGCAGTCATGTTGGTGTCCATTTGGGTCAAATTTTTGCTTGCTGACCATTTCCTAGCTCAGTATACTGAAAACAACCTACTGTACACGGTATAACAGATAATACACCCAACACTGATGAATCACAATGCAAACCCTATGGCAGTGTTGAGCATGGAAATGTTATTTTGGCCTTCGTTTTCAAGAAGTGCCTTCACCACTGCTCCTGAAAAGTGAAAATGTTCTCTCAAAGTGAAATACAACTTTAGTAGCAGATAAGGTTGTTTGTACCTTTTCCTTTTGGCTCGTTTACCTGTTATGAGTTATCACGTGTAGTGAAGCAAGGGTGGAGGATTTTGCGATCACTTAATGGAGGACTTCAGGGGGACCAAGCTGATGTTATCGTTCCCTCTGAAGTCTCTGTTATCCCCTTTGAACACACTTTATCTTCACATCTCTGCACTCGCCTGCAAATGGAACAACACACAGGCGCTCCTTTGAAATGAATTAGCGATAGCAACGTGCCCGAGTCACTTGTGAAGCATGCCTATGCTTATTTGTATAACATAAATTGAGTTTCTAAAAATAAGGCCCAACCATATGACTATGACTATGACTGGGTCTGCAAAAGGGCTTGAAACGACACTGAAAAAGATTACAGTCAAAATGTAATCAGACAAGCGAGCACAGAAAAGGAAGATGAATGAACAAAACAGAGCTAAGCATACAACACGAGCTAGCATCCCAGCTCATAGGGGAAAAAACGAAGAGGACTGACAGACGTCAAGCGAGCACAGAGAGAGACCTTACTCTCGGTCCCTCTAGCCCCTTCTGCTACAGATGGAAATAGCTATGTGTGACACTTGGCTCCTGTGGGTCCGGGCTGCTAAAAGCCAGCAGTGAAATGAGATGCTTTCTGCCATGATTGCGCAGTCAGATTGTTGTTGTTATTTGGCTGTTGAGGAATCAGAGCAGGGACTCAGGGCTTTACTGTACGCCCAGAGGAGAGGAGATTTCATATTCCAGAGTGAAAATGCCTTCTGGCACTGTTTCGCCAACCCTTGATTTGAATAGACAAGAGCTGCTGGGTAGGATTGAGGGATAAAAGAGGCTGAGGGAGAGAAGTGACTGGAGCCTCAAGAAGAGAAATGAAGTCTATCTGCTGTATTAACACTCAGAGGCTAGAGCGAGAAGCGAAACATTCACAAATGAAACGCTCGTGGAGTCTGTTTATGTCTTTACGCCTTTGGTATTACAGAGAGTAGACTGGTGGAGCATATCTTCTAATTGTGTGTGTGTGTGTCTGCTTGTGCACAGGCATTCATGCATGTGTGTGTGTTCTTGTGTGTGTATGAAAATAAATAGGAGACCTAGAAAAACTGCCCAGTGACTTTCTATTGACATTCAGTCTCCTGCAGAACAGCAAGAGGTCAACTATCAGAGTGCAGGAAGAAGCATGAGCATGTGAAAGTTGTGCTTTGGCACACTACACACACACACACACATACACATGCCTGCACGCAAACAAAATACACTGCCGCAAATTCTTAAATTCACTCCTAAATACAAACACCTCTTCACAGCAGGCAGTTTTTTACGACGAGCGTTGCGCACCTTTAATCCGCGGCCCTGATCTCGCCTTACATTTCTTCTTTTCATCAACTCAGAGGATTAATCAGGGGCTTTTAAAGTGCATCCCTTAATAAGCAATGATATGTCTCTTTCCCCTCCCTTTGACCTGAATGCTGCAGCAGCCTTCCTCCCCCCTTTAGTAAAGATTGCCATGGGAGCACATCAAACACATGCCCTCTGCACTGAAAGCAATGAAAAATAAATCAACAAACAAATGAATAAGTAATCTCAGAGATACAACCAAGGAGTCTTTAAAATATGTGCTAGAAACATGTTTATCCTCACTATTCTGATGTTCCTTGAGCCTTTTATGTTCGTAATAATACAACGTGTATTTCGGGAAAACGTGTAGGTTGCCAGGTCCCTGATCTCATTATATTTCTATTCGATGTTTCCGATCAAGCAGTAGGTAAAAAAAATTTTTATGTTCGGCATTGTTGCCTACACAGTACCCATCGCTCCCTGCAGGCCTCTTGCGTTAGAACCGGCAAATGTACGACAAGTAACTCCCCGTTCCTGCTGGTGATATCTTTGTTGTGAGAAGTGAAGGGAAGCGATGATTCATCTGGCGAACAGGAGAGCCATCTTGATTTTTACAAATAGCTTTGCAGTGATAAGAGCTCGGAGGAATAGTCCAGATGGTCACACCTGTGTGCACAGCTGTGTGGAACATGTAATAGAGAAATGCGGACAAAGGTGTTCATTCAATCGGCCAAAGCAAATTAACAGCCTGTATAAAGAAACGGACTCCTGGATCTTAGTGAACCGCGCTCTTTGTATCTTATGTGCACCTACTGAACCATGTCAGCTGTCTGCACTGGTATACTGCTGCCAATGTTGACATGGAGGTCATTAATTCACATGAAGGACACCTCAGTAATAGACTTGTATCGCGCAATTACAGCGGCTGTTAGTTTGCAAACAGCTTAGGAAGAAGTGTACATTACTTGCGCTTTGATTCGATGCTAAGTGCTTCATCAATCACACTCCAAGACAGATAATTAGAGGCCTCTAGGATGACAAGACCAGGCGAAAGGTCTACAGCAGATTGCTTCAGACTTCAGCCCCTCAAACCTTTAATTACACTTGAGGTTGGCAATTATCTGAGACACTGAGTGATAGATAACTCATTGAATAGTAGCCATTAGTTAAAGTAACTTGTTAGTGTCAAATGACTTACCTTGCATTGCAGTGTATCAGACCAAAAGCAACATTTGCTTTTATTTTATGGGTTACGATACTAAAACGCCAAGTAGATGACTGACATGTGACCGCAACATGTGACTTGTTTAAATAGGTTCTGGCTTAGGCTCTTTTATGCACTGAAAATATCCCCTGAGCAAAATATGTGGTGCACTACACTTTGCACTTAAGCAATAAAATGAAGTGCTCGTTTTCATACTTTTGATAGTGTTTTGGTTTCCAGTGATTGGCAGCGATGATAGCCTAGAGGTTACCAAGAGTCCAAGTGGTTGCTGGTTTGACTCCAGTCTGGTCCAGCTGGCAAATGAATCAACTACCACTTAGATGGCCTTGGGCAAGTCACTGGCAAGTCACTTATCACCCAACCACTCCAAGAGCATTGTGGTTGTACTGGTTGTGAATGTGTGATGCTGTATGAATGTGAAGCAGGGTTGATGCTGGAAAAGAGCATGCATGCTCATTCAAATTCCCCTGGACAAATAAAAGGTTTTAAAAAAATGGAAGGTTTTGAGTGCGTGCCTTCACGTTGTAAGCAAAGGATGCCCTTTTGTCCTCACTCCCCACCTGCTTCACGGAACCACTGTGCTGCTGGAGTGTAACAGCTTGGGAATGCTTTGGTAATGCGTGTACGTGTGTATGTGGTGTGGCACTGGACGGAGGCTCGCTGTGAGGCAGGACAGTGCGTTCTCTTCCAGGTGAGTGGCTGGGTGACACATACCAGAGCAGACAGGCCCTAGCCAGGGTCACAAGGTAACTGTCACAGCCTCTTCACCTGTACGCACTGACAGCGGGGATCCTGGAAAGAGCACGTCTGGACACATTTCCTCATACTATTCCCTCCCGTCGTCCTCTAGGGTCCGTGTGCCCCCTGGTGAGGAGAGGGGGTAAAGTCGCAGAGCACGCTGAATTATGTGATTTATAGATGAATTTGTCATCATACATACATTAAGACTTGGGTATATATATAGTATCACATAATTTGCTAGTGCAAAACCCCAACTCTCCTATGAACTCCACTATGAATGTAAATGTTTTGCGTAGTTCAGTATGCTCACAGTTGTGCACCCCTTCCCTGTTATGCATCCAGGTAAAGATCCAGTGTAGCATCAATAACTCTCCCCTCAAGAGAGTGGTAGTGCTTTTTCTAGCAGACAGAGAGGGCAGATCACATGAACATCGGAGATCCCTGTGGAGCTGTAGCTTTGGCTGCTGTTTAAAGCCCAATCAATGAAAGAAACATGACCCGTATCTATCTGTTGTGCATAGGACGACAAGATGCTTCTGGGAAAAACACACAAGTATGCTCCAAGAAAAAGACAATAAATCTAATAAAGAAAAAGGCTGATATCACATCATTGTGTTAATGCCTTTTCAGCACTGGATAAGTCTTGTGAGACCTGTGAAGCTTATGATTTAATGACTAACACCTGAGTAAAGTGTTGAACAGAGCAGTGGTGAAATGCAAGAGGAGCTCCCTGGATTGGAGCTTGCTGACTATAGAGATTTGACTGATTTAGCTGCGGGCACAGGCTACTTTCAATGTCCAAAGCCATTAGTGATTCCTGTACTGCTAAAGCACTGCTCCGGGGCAACCATTTCCTTGCATTAATGTCTACCTTCCACCACAGCAATTCAAAGGCTTATTCTAGTGCCTCTGCCTACCTTAGCACACTCCCCAAATAACGCAGGTTAGAGGACTTGAGGGCTTTTGAGGACTAGAACGAGAGGGAGAGAGAGAGAGAGTGAGAGAGAGACATGCCACTGCGCTGTTACTTTTCAAAGCAGAACAATTTATTATCAAGAACAAGAATATCAAACAAGGGAGAGAAAAAAAGTTCATCGGTTTCACAAACTTGTTTTTCGCTGCAATCTGATCACTTAAATGTTTCCGGCACAGACAGGATGACTTATCAAGCTTGGAGATTTTTTCCAGTTTATCTTATGCCTGTAGTTACAGTTTGTAATGTTTTTGCCTTATCATGTAAATATAGAACTGCTCTGCTGAAACCAGAGATTACAATGGAGTTATTAAGAGGCTATTCAAAGGGGTGTAAATGACAGGTTCGTAAAGTGCTTTATGCCCCCCTTTTGTTTCTCTCCTCATCACAGACAAGGTAGTGGCTCCTTTGAGTCCCATGTGTGATCTGGATCCCTTACTGCCAGTCGAAGGTGCGCTTCACCAGCCTGTAGAAGGTGCGGTTGTGTTCTCGTAGGTAGGAGCGGAGCTGCTGGAGCACAGTGCTGTTGACCACTGGGTGGGGACGGCCCTTGGACTCATGCAGGCAGCGCTCTCGCCCGTCACTCCGGATACAGTAAAACCCCTTGGTCTGGTTGAAGTAGAAGTTGGAGGACACTATCCTGGGGGGCAGGTTGAGGAAGCGCTCAACCCTCTGAAGCTCTGGCAGTGGGTCCCGGATCAGAGTGTCCCCATCCACAATGTGTATCTGCTCTAGGGGGAAGTGGCGCAGCCAGTTGCGCATGTGGATGTCATACAGGCTCCTCTGAATGGCCTTGTAGCGGGTATTTAGGGCTCCGTTGCGCACTAGCAGGTTCTCAATGGCCTGCACCGGCTTGTGGTTCTCCAGCCGGTTGAAGTACACCTGGGTGTAGTCAGAGATGACTCGCTCGGCTGGGTCGCGCAAGATCAGCAGCAGCTTGATGGAGGAGTTCATGGCGTGGATACGTTCTGGCGCCAGGGCCGATGTGAAGTAGCCTGGGGTCTTTTCCACTGTGATCTGGTGCGGGTAGGAGTACGGCATCAAATCACAGTACCAGTCAAAGCCCTTGGCGTAGTTCTCATCCCAATCAAAGAAATGCACCTCGGTGGCAGCAGCAGCAACCTCAGGGTGAATGTCTAGCATTTCCAGAAGGGCTCTTGTGCCCCCCTTACGTACCCCAATAATGATACTGTGGGGGGCTCGTTTGCTTGTCCCTGGGGGAGGAGATGGAGGCAAATTTCCAGAGACATTGACTGGTAGTCCAGGACCAAGGTCCATGGGGTCCAATGTTATGCCATCTCCAGCCAGGGCAAGCTCAGGTGGGGCAGCATATGTCTGGAGAACCAGGACAAAGGCAGATGCCAGAAAACAAGCCATGATGATGGACTGAGAAGTGGAGATCAGGAAAGCGACAGAGATAGAAGCAAGAAGAGGCGGCTGTGGTTTAGCTGTGGACCAGATCTGTCTTTGTGAGATCAAAAGTGGCAGGAGCAGAACTGGGAAGTGCAGTCTTTGCCTGCCATTGAACTTGAGCAGGAGGAGGTGAAATCATAGGCAGTCCACAGCACATCTGTAGAGACACAAAAGACAAAAAAAAGAAGAAAAGGCTTTCAGATACCAGGGATATAGAGCAGAATGAATGGCTGCATTATACCGCTACGGCACTTTCTTTTCCCTGACAAAGCAATCCAGCCATTAATACAATCTATGTCTGTTATAAGTGTATCATCTCAAAAGGGTAATCTCAATTCATCTTTCTTGGAGTCTCTTTTTCTCCCTCCCTCTTTCCATCTGGTTTCCGTCCTCTCACTCTATAAAGTCACTTCACTTTCAATTGATACTGTAATTCCTCTGCCTGAAAAACATCTCGCCAGACAGCTCATTAGAAAATGTGTCTGGGATATGCAAGTGTGGCTGAAGGCCAGAAGACAAGGCCGGAGCACTTTGTCTTCCTTTACCAGATCATAATCCTCACTTGAATCAATACACTTAACATCGAAATCAAGGCGTAAGGAGAAATATAAGGACAAATTTATTGCAGGAAATCAGATGGGTTTCCACTGTTAGGTGACTTTGATTTCCTATACGTGCCAAGAAAAATCAATATTGGGGCAATGCAATTCAGCAGATACAAGGCGAAGGATTTAGGGTATTAAATGAGACTTACAGCATTACTGAGGTTTACCTCAAAACCATGGGAAACATAAAAATTCACCAGTGCACTGTCTTGACCTTAAAAGGATATTTTGACATTTTCATTTTGGGTTTGGTTTTGCCTTCACTAGGCACTGTCACATGGTTTGCCTTCAGTTAACCAAGAAATGGTGAAGATTAACATTTTCGGCCTATTATGTGACAAGTGCCCACCAAGCGAAATAACTGAACACATTTTTAAATGTCATGGTATAAATTACAAAAAAAAATAAAAAAATCTTCAGATACTTTCACGAGGAAAACAAGCAGAGAGAGCTGCTGCTTACACTGTGCTAGTCAAAACAACTCGGCTGGGCTATACAAACATCCAGCTTCAACAGCAAAGGTCACGGTAAGGTAATCTAAACAAACAGAGATATTCCCTGCCTGGGAACAGACTGCCAGACACACACACACACACGCAAACACCGGCACAAACACAAGACACCCACACACACACACACACAGAGTTCTATTTTGGATACAGCCACATAACATAGTATTCATGCTTCATCTTTTTAGATAGATATTTTGAATTTTTTTCTTTTCAAAATTGTTCAAATTTTTCAAAGGCCTCCCTTGTAAATCCCCAACTTGGGATTTTAGCATGCAGAGTGTACTCCGCTGCTGAATACTTGTGTCACTTGTGGATGGTATTTAATTAAAGCTCCTGGGATACATTATCACTCCATCATCGCTATACGTGTACTGTAGCTTTCTGTAGCGGTAGGTTCTATACAATTTAGTTTTCACATAGATTGATGGAAGGATAGATTGACATATCTGCTGGGTTTCCTCTCACCAAATTCTGCAATTATTGCATAGTGCATAATTTAGCAGCTATTAGGCATGCTGATCAATTTATGCAATTAAATGCCAAGGCTATGGCTAAATATTAGGTTGTTTCATTGCAGGATGATATCCACCATATGAAAAAACATTACTCCTACAAAATGATTACTGGCATGACATAGAACTCATTACTGGTTAATAGGAAAATTATGAACAGTAGTCCCGTCTTTGAGGACAAAATCATTGTGTTTTTGAGACCAAATCTTACTAATTTTCAAAAGTAACTATGTAATTGAGATTTTTTTTACCGAACAACTCTTACCATTATATCACCAAGTACAATAACTTGAGTAAAACTGAATCAAACTTGTAGTCCTTCTAAATGAGCAACATATTTCATTAGCTTTTTCCACCACTGCTCATAAGACATTCCTACAGTGTAACTGCTGGCCTGTCTCTCACCCTAGCAGCGTCTTTCAACCACATAAAGGGTATGACGCACGCCCCGGCTTCACACTACGATCTGTGGCCAAAGCGTGGGACTGGGCCTGGGAGCTGAACGCAGGAGAGCGGACCTGCCCTGCAGGGCCTGGGGTTGTGCAGGGAGGCACTTATGTGCTGTGACAGGCACGCCTGCCTGTCAGCGTTTCCCTGGCAGAGAGCTGCCAAGTCCAATGCTAACAGCCAGGCAGCCAGACGAGCTTTCTGTCTCATCCAATTCCCCCCACTCCTCTCACAGCACACCGCCACCTGGAAGGAGCCATTGTTTCACATCCCACTGGGCCTTATTGCTTTATTCAGCACTTGATGCATATCTTTCCAGCTTTTCATTCAGCACACACCAGCCGCACTATCTGGCAGACCACTTAACCAAGACTGTTTGGACTGAATACTGTGGGGCCAGTGGAAGGTTACACAACAGAGGCTGGCAGGAAAAGAACAATGGCTGCGCTGAGATTGGAGAATAAGATATAACCACTCGGCACGGAGCAAGGCCTGATAGCTGGCATAACAAAATCAAACCTATTACAGCCCATTTCCATTCATAAACTCAACATGCAGAGAATCCATACCTGCACACACACACCACACACACACACACACTTCCATTATCTCACTTTAAAACCTGTCTATGGCTGGCTGCAAAGTGCTACCTACCATCTGACCAGCCAGTACAGTCTACAGATCCGCTCTATTCATCATATCCCACCAGTTAAGAGGAAGGCTCCACAGGTTGCCAGCTCCACAGGAATCCAGGTTCTCACTAATTAACCCAAACAGCCGCTGCTATACATCTCGAGTGAGAGCAAACCCTCATTCATATTCAGCGGGGCCCCCTGCCTTTAACGGTGGCGGGCAGCAGATATTGTACAGGGCAGCTTTGTTTTCTTAATGGGTACTCATTAGAGAGATTCATTCCAAATAATTATTTCTACAATAAAGCCTGATTGCTAAAGAATGGAGTTGTGTGCAATCAAACAGATTCATTTAGGTTGAGCGAGTTATGAGTATTATTCATAGTTAACTATTGATGTTTGTTGATTTCATGGAATTCACACTCTCTCTCTCTCTCTCTCTCACACACACACACACCACACTATCAGAGGAGTCCGAGAACTCCCTGTTCCCTGGAGAAGGCCCAGCAGCCACCCCACCCCCACCCGCCCCCAC
>CABFOQ010013327.1:1890-12914 GCA_900660455.1 Gephyroberyx darwinii | reverse complement strand
GCCCTCAGCCAGAGGGGACCGCAGCAGTTCCCTCAGGAGAGCCCCGTCCTCAGCCTGGCAAGCCGCCAGATCCTGGGCGTGCTGGTGTATCACCTGTATCTGTTGGTGCTGGAGGGAGGTTTGGTTCCATCATGGTCCCTGTTCAGGTGCTACTGTGACACACGTCTTGCCACGAGATGGAACAGATGGATGGACGACACAGAGAGGGGTTGGGAGAGACAGACGACTTTACTTCAGTAGTAATATTTCCTGTCACTACTAGCTTCCTCTTTGCTGCGCCATTGCGTCTTCTTATAGATACCTTCCAGTAACTATTTACAGAAAACCTGCTCCTTCCTGATGAGGTTCCTGTTCTCAACTCTGAGAAATGGTATTCTCTTCAGATGAGAGAAAATGGCTGGAAATTGCTCCGGGGCAGTGTTATTCAGTGTTATTCAGTGTTATTCAGTGTTATTTCAGTCCAATCTCACTCTCACAGCGGGGAGTACATGTTTGTTTGTCCAATTTCCTCTGAATTGTGAATTTGCTTTTCTTTCCAGAACCATTGCTGGCATCAGTTAGTAGTTAGTCGCCCATTTCTCCATAGACAACAAGACATCCCACACATTTTGTCTGTTTGTTACATTGCAGGCATTCATCTGGCAAGTTTATCCCAAGCAGCCAACAGTGAGTACAACAACACTACCTGCCCATTACACCCACAAACAAAAGATGTTTGGTAGTCTTAAGACACACGGGATGTGATATTTCCATGTCTGGTGCTATTTAGGGTGAGTTTCTTTCTAAACTCCAGTCAGGAAAGCAGAGTCACTCCCAATCTTGACTTCCCCTTTCTGCCCATGAATCACATCCCTCTTATATGCTCTCGTATTGAAGTAGGACAGAGACTTTCTACCTCTTTCCCAGCTCATATACACACACATATACAGTGCTATGAAGAAGTATTGTTTGTTTGTTTGTTTGTTGCCTCCTTAAGTCAACCCAATTAAAGGCATAATTCAGTCAGCTGATTGAACACAAGCTTTATTACAGCCAACCCTGCCCAATATGTCCATAATAAATAAAAGAATAATTAATTTTAATAAAAACCTCACTTATTTTGACCCTTACTATCAGACTGAAGTTGCCAGCACAAAGATCATGCCACGAAGAAAATTCCTGAAGAAACCAGAGGAAAAGTTGATATCTATCAGTCTGGAAAGGGTTACAAAGACATTTCTGAGGCTCTGGGGCTCCACTGAACTATAGTGAGAGCCATAATCTCCAAATGGAGAACATTTGGAACAGTAGTGACTCTTCCCAGGAGTGGACCGCCTGCCAAAATCTCAGCATAAAATCATCCAGGAGGTCACAAAGAATCCTAGAACAACTTCCAAAGAACTGCAGGCTTCTCTCGCCTCAGCTAAGGTTAATGTTCATGACTCCACAATCAGAAAGCACCTGGGCAAAAACAGGATTCATGGGAGAGTAGCAAGGCGGAAAGCATTACTCTCCAAGAAGAACAGGAATGCTCGTCTCAAGTTTGCCAAGAAGCACCTGGATGATCCCCAAGACTCCTGGAAGACTGTTCCATGGACAGATGAGACAAAAGTGGAGCTTTTTTGGATGACGTGGGTCCCGTTATGTCTGGTGAAAAGCAAATATAGCATTCCACAGTATGAACCTCATACCAACAGTCAAACATGGTGGTGGTAGTGTGATGGTTTGGGGATGCTGTGCTGCGTCAGCGCCTGGACGACTTGCCATCATTGAAGGAACCATGAATTCTGCTCTGTATCAGAGACTTCTAAAGGAGAATATCAGGTCATCTGTCCGTGAGCTGAAGCTGAAGTGCAGTTGGGTCATGCAACAAGACAATGATCCAAAACAAACAAGCAAGTCTACATCAGAATGGCTGAAAACAAACAAATGTGAAGGTTTTGGAATGGCCTAGTCAAAGTCCAGACCTAAACCCAATTGAGATGCAGTAGCAGGACCTGAAACGAGCAGCTCATGCTGGAAAACATTCAAATGTTGCTGAATTAAAGCAATTCTGCATGGAAGAGTGGGCTAAAATTCCTCCTGGTGGTGTGAAAGACTGATCATGAACTACAGGAAGCGTTAGGTTGCAGTTATACCAGTTAGAGTGTAAGGGGGCAATTGCTTTTTCCCACAGGGGCAATGGGTGTTGGAAAACATTAAATAAATGAAATAAATATAAAAATAAAATTGTCTGTGTTGTTCACTCAGGTTCCTTTTATTTATTATTAGATTTTGATTGAATATCTGAAAACATTCAGTGTCACAAATATGCCATAATAGAGGAAATCAGGAAGGGGGCAAATACTTTTTCACGGCACTGTACATTACTTACTTTCCGTTACTGTTGACACTGGTCATGAAACATCAGAGCTGTGTCACATGTGAATCGGCTCCCTTTTAGCTGCAGCCTCAGTGTTACAATACTCTACCTGTCTGATTGCCGCTACTGAATCTCAGGTTGAGGGAGATCACCCACGGCATGGCCCAGGGCGGCGTCTTCATGGTGAAGGTACATGTGCCGTTGTCCAGCAGGGGGATGAGGGGGGACACGTCCGTCAGCCAGTGGCCGGTACCTCTGCCACAGCAACACAGAAACAACCCTGTGAGCCTCATGAACAGGATGCTACCGGCTCCAGACTAAGGAGGGGATCTGGAGGTTTCACAAGACGGTTTCAACGCTGCAAAAACAACCTAATGCCGATTGAACCAAGCATGACAGCTCTAAAAATATGACTGGGCAGGGGAAAGAAAAATGACACTTTTTAGGGACATGATGTTGATTAAAGCATACACGATGAAAACAATAACACCGATTTGTGCACATTGTCTTACCCCTACCGATCCAAGAGTCAACGTGCATATAGGTCAAACTCAGTGTGATCAAGTGCAAGTAATACTTTTGGTGGAAATTTGGCTTTTTCGTTTGCCCTACTTTCCAACTCAACCAGACATCTTTGCATGTAAATAATCACTACTGCCATCCAATTTCATATTTGCATCAAAATGAGACTTTACTGTAAAAAAATAAAGAAAATGTGACCTCTAAAAACTGCATTTAAGATATTTTGATACTTTAAGGCTTTAAATTACGATAATTTAATACTTTTTAAGCGCCTGCTGATACCCTGCTAAGTGTTTTATTCAAGAAATGCTACAAACGACATCGACCTCCATCTAATTTGTGTCATCTTCTTTTGTACTTGGAACAAAGTCGAGCCACCGACTGTTTTACAGCAACCACTCACCTGCGGAAGGGGGTGATCCAGCGGCCCAGCTCCGCGTTGCAGAAGGGGCTGGAGTGATTACAGCAGACAAACAGCTGCACTGTGTGATCCCAGGCAGCACAGCTGGAGTCCCTCCTGCCGGGACAGGACAGGGAGACGTCCAGCTCCAGTGTGTCGAAGTCCAGCAGGTCTGCAGCGAGGCGTATATAAAAGTTAATATTGTTAAAAAAGCTGAACGTGAACGTGGCCAATGTCGTGTGATATACCCCCGGATGTTGTGTCATGTTACGTTATTTGGGAGAAATTGAAAACGGGGACTGCATGCAGACTTCAGTCTACAAATATCATTATTGATATTGGTCTTCAAAAACCCATCTCTTATATATTATTGATCAAATTACCAATGCGCAGGTCCACTGTAGCCACTGCTCCTTTTTCTCCATGCATTTGCACCTTGTTGAAGACAGAGACCACTCGGGCAGGAGTTTGAAGTCTGGTCAGGAGACTCTGGTGGAAGTCAAACCTAGAGAGGAACAGAGGTGCAGTAATCACAAATAAATGCAAAAAAGAAATCCTTTTCATGTTTGTAAATTCTTCTGAAATCTGCCGTACTGGACGTTTTAAAAGTCTCTGTTCGATTCGATTCGGTTCGGTGTCTTGGACACAACAGGACACATCGGCTGGACGGGACAGTCTCTCTAACCCGCCAGTTACCCTGCCACAGTCTCTGTTCTTACCACTGGGCCTGCCAGTTGATGAACCTGAACGTCGGGTAGAGGAAACCGCCCATCTCGGCCAGCGCCCCCTGCTGGTCTATAGCGATGAAGGGCTTTGGGCCCGGGGTAGCCTGGAAGGACACCTCCACGGGCTGCTTAAACCTAGAAACAAAGGAAAGGTCTCATTACATGAGGAGTTGGCCACCGTTTGATTTTAATGGTCATTAGGTGACTTCATTTTTTTTTCACCTGAAATAGTTTAGAAATGAACTTTCAATTTAAATTGGTAAACTGCATAAACCTTTTTTTGGGTATTTTTGTTCTTTGGTGCCGAACACTTATGATGTGTTTCTGCACTGCTCTTCCCACCTGTCAATCAAACAGTGTGTCCAGTACTGTGACGTCTTTCTCCTTGGATTTTCTGTTGATGGAGTTGCTGTTTGGTCAGGTGGTTAGTAGGATAATAATTGTTGCTGTCAGAAGTGATTAAATCTAGACTTTTAGAGCATTAGCAATATGATAAAGAATAAAGGTTTGAAAACTATCAAACGAGGATTTTTCCCAGGAAAGACCGACCTGACCTGCTGTTGTGTTTGATCAAAGAGATAAAGGAGTAGCAAAATGGACATCTATTTATATGAAATGTTGCAGGAGAACACTTAATCCATGTACAAGGACTTTATGGTATCAAAGCAAGTGGGCCAAGGTAACTATGCCCTTAATCCTTCCTGAGTGCCCGTCTTACCGCAGCGCATGGGCGACAGCAGGCTCCAGATGCACCATGGCAGCAGGTATGCCCAGCGGCGTGGAACATTCATCCCCCACGCAGTTCATGTCCTGGATAGTGTTACCGGGGAGGGCGTAGACGAGGACACCGGAGGCGTTGGATTTGACCATGCTCTGCACCTGGTGGCAAAGGGGATCCAATGGTAATCACTCAATACGCAACGAAGGTCAGTTGTCATATAGTCAGACTTCCTCATGTCCCGGTTCGTTTATATTGTGACTGCATCGGAGAACGAACTTAATTTAAAGGGGCAATACACAAGATTTTTACTGCCCCATAGTACAAAATATCTATAATATTTCTGCAGGGGCTGATAGGGTTGTTGATCAATACTAATGACTCAGTGATGATGTCACCAGGGAGATTTCTGGATTTCAAACTCACTTTCTTGCCTGTAGTCTCTGTTTTGGAAGTAAATTCAACTCTTCCTGGTTTGATAATGTTGTTTTTCAGCTCAGAAATGTTCTCAAGTAGTAAACAGAGTTGTTTCCATTACATTATTACTTGCTGTGGAGAAAACCAGCTGAGAACCAGCAATACCAGCAGAAAACTCTACTATATTCCTGTAAATTTCAATGATATCCCCTGACTTCCTTTGAGAATTGATGTAATTCCCTGACTTTGATTAAACTCCATGATATATGATGAGTTAGATATGGTGGCATTACTGGCAGGGCTGTCCTCCCCTACTGCTGTTACCACAGACACCAACACACCTTGGTGAAGAAAGAGCAGTTGCCCTCGGACACCCAAGCCACAGCACCCTCCACCGAGGGGGAGGGCTGGCACCCATCTCCCGCGTCGAACAGCTGATATGACCTCTGACCCCAACGCCCCATGAGCCAATCATATCTGGCGTCTAGTCTCTTGACAATTATTGGCATATCCCACCCTGTGTGGGAAAAGATGATTACAGAATGACCTTAATAATAATTAATAATAATTAATAATGAGTAATAATAACAATCAAATAAATAAATAAATAAATAAATAAATAAATAAATAAATAAATAAATAAATAATAAATTAATATAATTTAGGTTTAAAAAATGAAAACAAAACAAACTACAGATAGTCTTAACTTTTGATGAAGTGATCTAACTGGACAGGAGCTTGTCTATATTTGATCTAATTGGTTTACTGATACAAATCTCCACAACATGAAGAATCCCTATTGTTCCAAACATTAGAAGTATATAATAAATCTGATTCTTATTCTTTCTTATTCTTACCCTCAGACTTGAAAACAGTCTGGGAAAAGCCACAGCGTCCTGTGCACACCCAGAAGTACAGCACACTGGGGATCCAGTTACCCAGCGCGAAGACCGGCACTGGAGAGAAGTGCAACCTGGACAGCACCTCTTTCTTCCCGCTGAAACGCCAGATCGAGTTTTAGTTAAACAAACATTTCTAGGAGTTAGAGCTGTTCTGGGGTCAGAAATAAAGGAAAGGAAGCCATTTCAAAATGCTTCACACACAATCTTGATTTGTCGCACATTTCAGATTTGAAACCCCCAAAACTCTTAATAATATGCAACTTATTTATTAATTTATTATGTTAACTATTGATTATTACTTCATAGGGACTATAATGTATTTGTAACTGATGATGTAATAATATTAACTAATGTAATTACTACTAAGAATACAAATGTAATAAATCTAGTTGTTACATTATTAGTCAATATTATTACATCATCCGTTAAAATGATGCAATAAGCAACAGTTCATGTAAAAAGTACATTATGGAAGAATATGAAAGATACTTTTTTTCTAAAGGCAACACCTTTGAGGAGGAAATCATCTGTCTTAAATGTTTGGACATAGAGGGGTGTGTGGGTGTGGTGTGTGTGTGGCGTTTTGGAACGAAACGTCTCAGTTCCTCTTTAGAAACAGGTTTCAGATCAGTATGAGGAGCTCATCATTAAGACGCTTCCTGTGTTTCTTCTGTCACTCAGATGGTTTTGTGTTCTGACTTCAGTCTAACAACCAGATTCTGTCTTCGTTGTCTGGTAATCAGTGGAGCTAAAGCCAGAAATTGCAATATTTTATCCAAAGCGACTCACAATAAGTGCATTCAAAGTAGATAGACAAGAGAACTACTAGAAATCTTTAGTGCATCTCCTCCCTAAACAAGCATCTCACTGGTTGAGTTGGAGTCACAAAGAGAGGAAGCCATTTCAAAATGCTTCACACACAATCTTGATTTGGGGGGTGGAGGGATTATTAAATCAGTGATAGTATTATTAGTTGTAATTTGTTTGTCTGCCTACTGGTATACCATGTAGTAACTACTAAGATACACTGGTTTTCTGGGGGGCAAAGCTAATAAGTAATAACAATTTTGTATTTTGGGGGGCATTTATTGTTAAATAGGTTAAACAGGTACGTTATGATATGGACAACTAGCTATTTTTCCAGTTAGTACCAAGAGTGCTATGTTTCTAGTATTATCTAGCTCCTCTTGTACCTGGGTTTCATTCACCGTTGAGTCTTTGGCTCCGCCCACTGAGGTTTAACTCCACTAAAGATTATTTCTGCCTCCGAGAAACATTTGTATGACTAAAACTCCAACGTGAGTGAAAATGTGAAAAAGAAAACACTAAACCTAATGATATATTTGTGTTGGTATGTGTTTTACCGCAAAGAAACAATAACATAGTGCTTCCCCTCTGGTCACCTGTGCAGCGCTGCCCGGCGGACCTGATCCCGCATCCAGACAGCATCACTGGCCGCGGAGTCGTCCAGCGACAGGAAGAGGACCTGGGCGCTGTCCGGTAGCCCCTCCACCAAGTCGGACAGAGACGACTCAGAGTTCCACATGCACTCCAAAAACGCCGATTTACCGGTGAAGGCGTGAATTATAAGGGACCCCCGCGGAGCTCCGGGCTCGTAAACGAACTCTCCGTCCAGTGTTGTGACCCTGAAAGCCGCCGCGGCGTCCCCCGGCTCAGCCCCCCCGGTTTCGGGGGCTTTGTTGGATCTCAACTCGATCGTGCTGTCGTGAATCTGACGCGGGTAGAAGAAAGCGTCATCCACCGCCAGCTGCAGCCGTCGCTTCGGTGGTCCTGTAGCATCAGTGGTGATCACATGAGCTGTCACAAGGAACCAAAACAGCGCGGTGTCTGGAGACAGGAGAGCCATGTTCTTGTTCCTGTGACTGGAAATCCTCAACAAAAACGTCGGAAGCCGCACATTTGTTTCTGATAGTATGTCTGTCCTCGTTAGATCACACACTACCACCGTGCAACAAAAGCGTTTCAACTGCACCGCTGACCTACTTCCTTTTTTACTTAAGATGAGTTTTGGTTTTGTTTTGTATGCGGTCCCTACGGTGGCCCGCACGATGCAAAAAGCCGCACTCAAAAGCGCAAAGCTATTACGTAAGAAGAACCTCACAACGCATCATTGAGTGGGCGGTGGGGGGGTTACTGGCTCCTGGTTAATATTTCCTTCCCTGCAGATGCTCGGTGGTCCCAACTTTGGTGAGACCTGTGTGTATTACACTTGTATTACAATATTGATCGACTTTCTGTATTCTGACATTAATAAAACTCACAGTACAAAGTAAAGCTACTGCTTGCCACTCTATTCCCAGTAATAACACCTTCAGGTTAATGGTTAAAAGTGCTGGTTAGCCATCATGTCTCTGGGAAATGACATTAATCCGAGAATTCATCCTTAACTCCACTTATTAAAGTACTGACACACTTTAAACAGGTATTTTGATTTCCTGTAGCGCGAGACCATACGTTCACTGACGTAGCGTTAAAGATAATTCATAATAAATGTTTATAAACTGTTTCTTTAACATAGATATTTTACTATCGTATAATGTACAAACATATGAACACATTCAGAAGTGCATTAAAGGGAATAACATCGTCCCACATCCACTTCAGTCGTGCGTAAAAGGTGCGTTCACTGTCGCGTCAACTGAGAATACGCGTTGCCGTTCACCGTATCAACCTATGAAACAACCTGTGGGCAAACCGGTACATTTATTTGGAAGTAGTTTGCAGCCTAATCCAGACTAGCTGACACTTTAGGGTTTAGGTGAGATTAGGCACCTGCAGCAATGAGGATAGTTCAGTTTGTTCTCGTTGCGCTGCTTCTTCTGACCAACGTCTTCTGCCAGGAGATGGATTTGGATGACAAACGTGGAGGGGACGCCCGAGAGGTGAGGCGACACACTTACACACGAGCAGTTGTTCCGCACATGTTGGATTATAATAGAATATATGAGATTTTGAATAATTGAATATATTTACCAGAGTTTGCCTTGGAATTTTATTCTTGTCAGGGTGGAAAATCCCCTGAAACAGCATTTAGACCATGGACACTAAAACTCTCCACTGAAACCCAGAATAATTAAGTTATTTTACTGTTAGCAGTAAAATACCTATTCACCGCCTATTCAATAGTAGGGGGATCTCTGATATATATACTTTTTCATTTTGTGTTGGATATTGTTGCATGTTCATTTAAATCAATGCATGCTTGAAGTTATAGAATAATATATATAATGTAATATATTAATATAGACTGTAATATATATGTACATTCATTTTATATAGTTGAAAGCACATGAAAGCCCGTTATGAATATGTCTGACTTTACCTGGATATCTCTCTCTCTCTCTCTCTCTCTCTCCACTCACACACTTACAGGACAAATTGCCAAACTCTCACCTAATTCAGGATATACTAAGGATAAAGACCAGAAAGCCAAGACCACGCCAGTGTCTCGGTCTCGTGGGGAAGTCATCCTCCGGTATGCTCATTTAATTCCACTAATCACATCAGTCCGTTATATTGATGTTAATAAATTAATTTGCTGCGTTCAAGTCTAATCATGGATCACTTCATTATTTTTCCTAAGCAGAAAAAGCGCAGGTAACACGTTAACTGCAAGTTTTAGTGAGTCATTTCTAGTGTGTCAGAGTGGATCACCAATTTGCTCATTTTTCATCCCCAGGACATAAATTCCCCTCCTTTGTCGGACTGATGGATAAAAGGAGTTTTGTGGAACAAGGTGTGATTCCTTCTGCACTGACACAAAAACCAGAAGCGTCATTTCAGTGGGACTTTCCGGTAACAGTTCATTTCATCCCTGTAGGTGCCCTCTGAGCTGCATCCGGCCAGAAGACACCAACGATCCACTTTCTGTACTCATGGTTTCAGACGGCTTTGATAAAAACCTGATGGTGTCCTGGCAGCCCGGCAGGTTCAGGGTGGAAGTTTGAATGGTCGGACAGAAGGAGCTGTGGAAATAAAATGCTCAAGTGTGTATTTGTCCAAACAGTGCCATCTAGTGGTGATGTGGTCAGGGGATTGCCCACGTCCTCCCCTGACCACATCACCACTAGATGGCACTGTTTGGACAAATAAAATGCTCGAGTGTATTTGTCCAAACAGTGCCATCTAGTGGTGATGTGGTCAGGGGAGGACGTGGGTAATCCATCTCCATCTCAATCACATTTTGGGAGTTTTCATAATACTGCAACAATATCATGTGAAAGTGAAGCATCTCCATAATAACACTATCGCACTCCTTGATATCATCACAGGTTTATTAAGTGACTTTGTACAATACAAATGAAAAATAAAATAAAAAATACAGATGGAGTACATAGCCAAAGCAAAATGTGGTGTTGTCTCTTCATTTCCCACTGATCTCACTTCCGCAGAGCGACTGAAATATCCGGCCCGGCAGGCCTCACTGTTTTGGTGAACGCGTTTTTAACAGTGGCCGCCGCCGTCAGTCTCTGAGGAACTCTAACATACAAAAGAAGTTATTACTTCAGCTGGCTCGGTATATATAAAAATAAACTAAAGTGAAATATAACACTTATGACATAATAAATGGTGGTCCAAGGCTAGTGGAAAGAGCTAAACACAGAGGAAAAGAAAAGCGTTACATTTCTGAAAAAAAAAGAAGCTTTAGTCGTCGTTTTTATTCCTTTATAAAAGCCCAAGGTGCGTGTTATCCTTTTTGAGTTTCCATGTCTGGCGCTGACATCATTTTATTTTAGGCTCGTACATGGTAGGAGGGGGAAAGATTACCGACTACACTCAAAACAAAACCAAAAAAGAAAAAAAAAGAAAAAAGGACTGAGTTAATGCCTTTTCCTCTTCTTACTTTAATACATCATGGAAGATCAGGTTAATATATATATACTGGAACTTTCATTTTACCTGTAAACGAATAAAACTCACTGGAACTTGATTGTACGACAGTTAGACATGATTTCTGTGGGGGTTTTGTCATTTTCTC
>CABFOQ010013324.1:6494-19238 GCA_900660455.1 Gephyroberyx darwinii | reverse complement strand
TTGTTAGTTAAGCCTTTTATCCTCCCTTCCTCCGCTTCCCTGCAGCTCTGTTCTTCTCTCCTCTGCAGTGGGAGATAGACACTAAGAACTGGGACATTCCATTCTCTCTCTCTCTCACACACACACACACACACACACACAAACACACACACAAGCTCGTGTCTAGGCTGTGTGACACTGCACAATGAGACAAAACAGCAGCCACTATTATCTCCAAAATATCAGAAGTTACTAATGTTACATTACACTGTACTGTAAGTTTGATGCTGAACCATGAAGTGAAACAAGTCGCAACCACACAAAGAAAATCGCAACTTACGTCGTCCATGAGCATGATGATAATGTTTGGAGTTGAAACATTTCGTGGCTCATCTGTCAAACAACCACATATTAGAATACAAAAGACAGTCAAAGTTTGAATAGACCAGACATACATTGCAATCCAGTCGAGTCATGTGACAAGTAACAAAGAGGAAGTGGGTTTGTTTGCTTTCATGCGGAACTTGAGCGCAGCACTTGCGCATACGAGCAATCGTTTTGTAAAGCGAAGTCTTTAAGGGACATTTTAAGATATTTGATCTTTGAATGTTTGTTGTATTTGATATCATTGTTATTTATGATTAAATCATTTCATTTAAATTTACCGTGTCCTGTTTTAGCTCGATAACAAATGCTACCTATCTCCTGTTTTTCCCATACTACATAAATGCAGCATCATTCCCACTTCCGAATCGTACTGACCACTTGCTTTCTCTGGTCGTTCATGTTCACTCTACTCAGAATTACAATATTTCCGACAACACCTGAAGGCAGCATGTCACGTGACAGGCATCTGACCGAAAGGAGGAATAGCAACATGGCGGTGTGCATAGCAGTGATCGCAAAGGAGGTAACGACAGTTGTAGTTAAATGACTGACTGGTTCAGCCATCTGGCTAACTTCAATAGGTTTTTAAAACATATTTATTTTCCATTATCTGATCTTCGTCTTCAGCAAATAGAAGGTCGAGCAGGTTAAAATACCCCATCAGAGCTAATGCTAACAACTAACAGCTAACAACATTAGCTTGCTATAAGCTACTGTTACAACTTATTGACATTTTTAACAGTGTCGCTTTGGCTGTGCTTTACTGTTTTGTTTCCTGTCCTAGAATTATCCGTTGTATATCCGAAGTGTTCCCACTCAGAATGAGCTGAAGTTCCACTACACAGTCCACACCTCCCTGGACGTGGTGGAGGAGAAGATCTCAGCAGTTAGCAAGGCCATGGCAGACCAGAGAGAGCTGTACCTGGGTCTGCTTTATCCCACTGAAGATTACAAAGTGTATCCATTTCTAAAGGAGAAGGGAAAACCTACAAGATAATTGCTCCAATTGACTGGCTTATTTGTTTGACAGGTTATCTTTCTTTATGTTGTATGGTATCAGTTAAACTGTTGGTCACTTTGTGTTGAAATAGTGATTGTAAATTTTGATAATGATTGATAATGATTGTAAATTAAAATGGCTATTGAATTAGTGGAACGGCAAACTTGCCTGTAACTGTGTTCTCACAAGGAAAATCTTCCTTGACCTGTAAACCAGATATGGATATGTGACCAACTCCAAGGTGAAGTTTGTTATTGTTGTGGACTCATCAAATACATCTTTACGGGACAATGAAATCAGAAGTGTAAGTTGCGCTCATCAAATGCCTAAAAGTAATAGAACCCAGTCCAACTTGCTGTTAAGATCAGTTTATCATCAAATTCTTGATAATTCTCCCAGGCGGGTTGGATTTCAATGTTGCTTTTTTCAGCTAGTTGAGGTGGCTCTGTGAAAAGTATTTTTTCTGTTCCTTCACACACAGCCTCAAACTTTATTCTTTTTGTGTCTTGTTGATCTCACACAATGTGTTCCAATTCACAATCAAATCTGGCTGCCCTCACTCATGCCTCAGGTCAGACCTCTACTGCAGTTTTGCACTGTGTTGATATGGTGTCTAAATTACTGTAAGATAAGATTGTACATGACTGTTAGGCCGTTTTTAATCCTTATTTTTGTTTTGTGTGTGTAATATGTTTGGCTGGAAAATAGAGGATTATAGTGAATATTCTGGTTATCAATGGCCCAATGGCCGTCAAGTGCAGCTTTGGTGATTAGTAGGTACAAGACCCATGTTGGCAAGCATTTGCATTTGCAAGCATTTTTGCAATAGCGGGCTTCACAAAACCAAACAATGGCAACCCCAGCTAACTAGTCTCACAAAGGGAGTTATTAACTCGTTTTGCAATCCAGCTATGAGCGCATTCACATAAAAGGTAACAAACAGGCAATCGCATGGAACATGGACAGATCAGAGCATCATATTTAAAGATGAAAGTATTGATGCCTCAGCTAGAAAAATGAAGTAGAATACAATCACACAACTCAAATATAAAAATAAGTGAGATGGCCCCGAAAATAGCCCTTCATACTATCTATTAATTCAATAGAATCACCATCAACCTTGTAAATACAAAGTTTTTGTTCATATGTTTTTCTAAAAGGTTATTTTAAAAACAGCATCCTTTAGGAATGTTGATGCCATTTTCCTAGAGTGGGTTTTTATCTCTGTGGATCTGATAGCCTGAACATAACGTGCTCCAGTGCAGGTTAGCTGTGCAGCCATGATGTAGCCTGTGTTACCATGGGGATCTACCTTGCTATAAACTGAGCATTGAGAGCAAAAAGCCATTCATTAAAACCAGGGGTGCAGAATTAATCTGCATACAATTGCCTACTGCAGCTTTGACATTGCAAAAAGCTGATTTCTTTTTTCCTAGAATCAAAGTTGTTTCAAGCCTCATAAAAAAGCATTGTGTGATGCAGAATCCTTGGCATACAAATAGTTTCATGTCAGAAAACCAAACTCAGGATTAGCATTCCCACATACAAGCTCTCTGACCCCATGTCTTAAAATTCAATGTGCTTGTTCCTCATTTTTTCCCATAATTGGTGACAAACCTGTTTGCTAAAAGCACCCGTCTTGCATGCATGTGTTCTTTGGTTTGTTCTGTTTAACAGTCCACAATACAGTTGCTCTGTTTTGTTCCCTTCCAGATGTTCAGAAAATTACACAACTCATTTACTGATGTGATGTGCAACCCATTCTACAATCCCGGCGACCCCATTCAGTCCAAGTGAGTTCATTTTAGAGAACCTTGAGGTTTGAATCTAATCAAGTCTGTTAGTGCGGCATCTAGTCTTTTCTGATTGTTGTCCAATCATTCTCCAGGGCCTTTGACGGTATGGTATCTGGAATGATGGTGCAAGCCAGCTGACACCCCCTCCACTCGCGAATCTGTACATAACACCCCTGATCCTTTGTTTTACATGTTGCCTGGATGAATTCAATGTTTTAAGTCTAAATAAACTTAAATATTGTACATCAGTGCACGTGTGGGTCATTTGTCTACAGAAATCCACATCGGTTATGAGTAAATGAAACACAAGAGATTGTTATTTTATTTATTCACTTATACAGCAAAGAAACTTGGTAAATTATACACTGGGAAAATTATACAGTGAACAATACAATACAAGCAGCAACATAATACATTCGCATCAACGTATGAAAATGGGAAGATGCAAAAAGGGCATAACATTTGAAGATTGTCATGCATTCACCGGTATTGACATGCTTGTAATTCAACACCTTTGCAAAGGATCTTAAACTGACATGACAAAGCTGGGCACTTACAAATTTCAGCCCACGCATATTGTAAGTAAGATATAATACAGAACATAGGCACAATTATAACCTACCAGTATGAAGCAGAGCGACTCGCATGGCTCAACTAGTCCCTTGACAAGCAAAAACACCAAACCGACTTAGGGCTACAGTGCCGAAAGATCCTTCTTAGAGATTTTGTTCCAAGTTTTCCCCCTCCGTTCTTCATGTCTCCTCGCCTATATCACGTGACACAATGGTGAAAAGAAACCGGTACCGTAACCCCGCTGGACGGCTTCGGAGTCATGAAGAACCGATCCAAAGATCAATGGCAACTGTGTTCCTTTTGGTGCTGAACAAGGTTGAACCTCGGAAAGCCGAACTTCTGTCCATTCTGGCCCTTGGACATAGTACTTAACCCAGCGATGATTGGAATCAGATTATCACTCAGTTTTATTCCCCCACATTGGTAAGGAAAGCCGTGTGTTGCGTTAGCGTTGTTGGGGGTAGTGCTGTCCGCTCGGCCCTGCCCCTGACTCCTCCGACGGTGGGGTGATGAGAAGTAGACACGGGTAGCGTTTAGGTGTCTGCTCACGGTACTCCAGGTGACCCCACTGTCTCTTCCCCACCGAGGGGCCTCCGTAGTAAGGGTGGGGCGTTGGGTGGAGCGGCCTGGCTGACTGGTACCGGAACCTGCCTTGAAAGCCGTTATGGTAGCGGGGTGGGCGGAAACCTCTGCCTCTGGAGCGACCTCCTCTGGGCCCACCCCTGTCTGTGGTGCTGATGCCTGGCATGTTGGTCCTCTTAGGCATCACCTACAGGTCAGAAGACACGACATACATACTGAATACATACTAAATAAAAATGTTCAGTTTGATTATTTTATAATATATATACTCGAGACAGATGACACACAATGTGTAGCAGAGTTGTTTTTAAGGACAACTGAACATGTAGTGTAAAACCAGCCAAGACTACAACAGTGTTTCTTACCTTGAGGACTCTGCCTCTGAACAAGGTTTCATCCAAACCGATAGCACTCTGCACAGAGTCTCGATCAGAGAACTCAATATAGGCAAAGCTATGAAAGGGCAAAAGAGAAGACAAACATCTATAAAAAAGGACAACGGGATTCATGAACAGGATAGTTGTAAATACATGCAATATGCCTGTTGTACGGGCTCCACGGCCAACCAAAAAACCTGCCAACAGTGTCAAGTGAGCAGGGGAACTGTGTTGAGCATGCACAGGTTAAACCCACCCCTTTGGATGGCCAGAGAACCTGTCACAAAGGATGGTCACTCGGTTGACAGGACCACAGCCATTGAAATGGATCTCCAACTCATCTGCAGTAGCGCCATAGTCTACCTGGGATTTGTTCAGTTCGTCAGATCAAAAAGGTATGGAGAAAACACATTTGATATGAAACTTGATAAAGTGGGAGGATGTACAAGTCTTACATTGCCTACATAGACTGATCTGTTGTCTGCGTCAATCCTCTCCTCATGGGTCATATTGTAGAACAGCCCTGTGGTGAAAACCAAGAAGGTAGTAGTCCATACACCGCTCTCACACATCCAGTAGAGAACATATTCATGTAATGATGGGACACTGAGTGAGATGAACACATCCATTGCTTGCATCATCTTTCTTTGCCTCTTTCATAATACATATGAGAGAATCTTGCGTTTGCTCCCCTCAGATTACTATCTTTGCTCTAAGGAGGCACTAAGGGGGGGAGGGAGAGAGGGTGGATAGAAAGAGGAGAACCACAGAGGCAGAAAATAGCCATGGGCAGCGAGGGGGACCCTTCTGGTTCTCTGGGGCTCACTGCTTCGTCTCATTGGGCAGTGATGAGGCACATGTGAACGTTGTTGTTGTGACCACGGCGCTGTGTCCCAGGTGTTAGCCAGATGGCGAAGGATGTGGTTACCCTCACCTGCCTG
Organism: Gephyroberyx darwinii; assembly: GCA_900660455.1. Taxonomy (NCBI): domain Eukaryota; kingdom Metazoa; phylum Chordata; class Actinopteri; order Trachichthyiformes; family Trachichthyidae; genus Gephyroberyx; species Gephyroberyx darwinii. Next base: position 13,603 of record CABFOQ010013324.1, on the reverse strand, counting down.
GAGGCTGCTATGCTCCACACCTGGCTCAAATATGCTGTGAAAGCTTCCCAAATGCTCAATCAGTATTTAGCTGTATGGCAATATAGAACAGCAATAGTCCTAAAAAAAAATACAACCATTCAACTGAAATGCTATGTGACTAACGTAGGCCTGTCTTACCAGGCTGAGAACTGCTGGATAGGAGCTGCATCTCTGCAGCCTCACACTGCTCCTCCTCCCTCAGTCTTTCTGCCTCTTCTTCCATTTCCAGCTCCAGAACCCTGGCCTTGATGGCTGCCAGCTCCTGAGAGACACAGCAGTGGAAACTGAGACATAAGCTACTGTGGAGGACTGCAGTTTGGTTCCAAGTCCACAGAGCTGAGCAGACAAACTCCACGTGAAATAGGATTTTGCACCAGTTCTTTCAATGCCTCTAAACACACAATAAGATTCACAGCCAAACAATGCCCATATTTCCCCCTGGAAATGCGGATTGTATTTTAGACGTGCAGGCTCTTATTATAGCAGTCGCTGTGCACCTGCGCGTCAGATGCGCTCCGTACGGTGCAAGTGCCCTAACGTTAATGTGAATCTGTCACTGCTCCGTATAGCCCGGTACACACGCATTGTGGCTCAGTGCTATCGGTGCTTTTTTTTTTCGCTGAACATCTTGGGCTATGCCATTGAAATGTCATGATATCGCGGCGCACGTTTGCGCCTGGTTTAGTCCAACGTGGCATTGCGCGACTGATGTGCAGACGAACTACGTTGATAGCACCCACAATATTCACTGCAAATACATCCAGAATAGACTTATCTCACTCACCGGGTCCTCGGCGAAACGCTCCCCGGTGGACTCGCCCTCCAGGTAGCCGAAAGTCTCCTGATTTTCCGCCATGCTCACTGCTCAAACATGGCATCTGCCGAGCCGATCCTGCTACGCCACTTATCGCCAATTCAAAGGTATACAATTTCCTTCCACTTCTTTTATCAGTCCTTAACCAAATGTACTCTAAGGTACTACAGTAAACTGACTCCAGCTTTCAGGAGAGCCGGAATAAAGATCTCCCACAGAAAGGAAACAGTTTAGGGAAGATGGTCCACCAACCTGACAGCATATGACTGGTAGGTATGCTGATGGGTATCACCTGTGGATGGGTCTGGTTGACGTGTCAGATTGATTGACAATTGATATTGATGAGACTGGAGAGACTTTAGCATTGTGGTAAGATTTGCTTTCATATAAATACTCAGACAATCAGACATTTTTACAAAGATAATTCTCCTATGATATATTTGGAATGACACTGCAAAAACCACAGCTGAACTATAGGAATATTATAGTTGTACCATAGAATACCACAAAGTCTGATGAGGTCTCTATAAATGTATTATTGAGTATCACAGATACTCTCTCTATAGGAATATAATGAATTTTCATTAGTTATTTTGATAACTAATCTTAATATTTTGTATTGAGTCAATGCAATCTGAATATCCTTTGACCTTTATGTGATGAGATTTGTATTATTAATGATCATCATTCAATAATGTAGTTAATCAATAAATGAACTACCCAAACAACTTGCTGATTTGTGTAGTTGTGTAATTTTTTCTGTGTCATCTCAGAAATGATACCCAATGGTGAAATCCCATGAGTAGGATACTTCCAGAAAAGAGCAGAGACAGTGATGAATATTTCATTTCATGTTTTAATTACACAGTTACATTGTTCAACACAGACATTAACCTGAATTAGAATGTTTTACAGCTTCACACATCCAACAGAGCGAACAGTTAAAGAGCGGTAATAGCAACAGGGAGGAAAGCATGCAAGAAATAAATACAAATCAGAATTTAATTCTTCTGGCACAGTTCACTTCATCTAAAAACGGTAACGGGACCCTTGAAGAGGAACAAAATAAAAGAAGAAAGATCCTCAAAGCGCCAACCTTTCCTACAGAAACAGGTTTTTTCTGTAATAATGTATTGCACAATACAGTATATAATGCTTCCCTACACATATAAAACCAAACCTTTTTTCCATTTATGTAATCATGTAAAGGTAAAAACAGGACTATCCTGAGCCATGGCTTTCAGGAAAACAAGTGCTGTAACCACTGTTTGCCATTTCAGCTTCCTACTGCTTGCTTCACAGGACGGACATGTCACCATCACATCAGATGAGCCTTAAAACTTTATTGGTAGAATTATTGGTAGGTTTGGGAGAGACAATTGCCAACCTGGAAATATTTGCCTTTTCTAAACATGCGTTTGCCCATATCACATACACTGTATAATAGATAAACAAATAGAAACGTGGCTGATGATGATGGAGACCCTTTGATGGTTTTCACAACAGAAGAGCCCTTATGCCTTTGTCATCTACAATAGCTTCACAGAGTGCAGAGACAGAATATGACACAAAACACCTCGGCACAAAACTCATTTGTTTCACAACTAATCTGACACCCATCATTGACCCGATCTATTCCATCCTATCCAATGACATCAGGGAGAATCCCAGTGAAAGATGGGTAGACCCATACCGAGTTTGCACAGTCCACTACAGCTCCACTCCCTTTAATAGCCTCATGTCCCACCACATCCACCCTGTACAAGTGTCCTAAAGCTGGGCCATAACTCAAAAGCACTAACGAAAGAAAAAAACATAGTTGTAGCTTTTGGTTGAGTTTTGGTCATTCATAAGTGGCCATTGGGTTTGGCTTTGTTTTGTTTATCCGAGGGCTTACCTGCAGACACGGAGGCACACGCAACGCACTTAGGATTGAATGGAATTGTCATTACAGCATCATTTTGATGTGGGTATGGTTTTGCTAACACTGCGTTTTACTCTTACTGCAAAAAAAAAAAAACGATTAAGTTGTTGCTACATCTTCTGAATCTCTCCGCCATTAGTCTGTGTGGGATGTTTCATTAAAGCTCTGGAGTTTTCAAGTAGTTTGTACAGAGACACCAAGAAAAGATAATAAAAAATTCACCACCATTCACACACAAACACACTCACCATGCATTCATTATATCGCTGCAAGGCTTTGTACTGTAAGAACTCTCAATTAGTAGGCTTTCCCAAAGAGATGCTCCTATTGTTTTAACAGAGGCATTACTCTAATATTTAGACAAGCACTTTGATTGCTTGAATAACTACTCTACACATCTGAAACTCAGCCTATTGGTTGAGAGTGTTCTTTACTCGTGCTCTGAGAAAGTGTGTATTTCAGACACTTTGGTTAACTGGTATAGCGGAAATCTAACCTCATTATTTCTGTTCTGACAATACACACCATGTCAAAGCCTACTATGGCAATGCAGGAGTACTTTGGTCTGTGCTTTTATTGGTTTTGGACTACAAATGGCATGTCATGGTTGATTCTGTGTTCAGTTTGGTAATGGGAGGTATGCACATATGTAGCCTGTGTTATATAGAGTATTAAGAGTCTTGTTAAACACCAACAGTATCTGTTTCGTTAGAGGGCTGTGATCAAAAAGGTGAGATCTACTGAAATATCCTTTTGCATGCTCAATAATGGCAATTCCTTTCAACGCTTTTATTTTGTAATGTTCTGACTGATTCCTGTCACCGATTTTGAATGTGCGTTTCCATGTCTGCTCTCAGCCCAGCTTTCAAAGTCCAGGTCAACCTCTCCTGGTGGTTAGCTGTATGGTCACAGGAGGTAGCTAGTGTGGGGGCTTGTGGAGAGAGGTTTGTGGTATAGTACTGAAGGAGTTAGACGTGGGACAGAGGGGGGAAGGAGCAAATTACACAGAAAGGCTGAAGTCAATGCCATATCAAGGTAACATACAACACACATACATAAACACTACACGCAGATGCAGGGGTATCTTGCAGCTTATTCCATTTGAATTATATATTACGTTTCAGTTAGGCCAAAAGAAAATAAATATACATAATATGCCTTTTTTCTGAATTAAAATCAGGAATAAATGCTAACCAGTTCAGCGGTTTTACTCTGTCACTCACTGTAAACAGGAAATTGACAGATGTTTTTTCCAAGTTTGGTCCATGTGTAGAGGTATGAGGCCATCGTGTAGGGATTAGGCTAGCCAATGTTAAATTTCAGTACAGCTGCTAGAGACCCTCCATAACTGGAAAGGTCATTTGAGCTTGAAAGTTTAACATACATGTTTTCAGCAGAGGTGATCACATTGCTGAGGCATGTGAGGAGGGCTGTACTATTGAAAAGAACACAAAAGGAGTGATGCTTCTGTCTGTTTAGCTTGGATAACTGCATCAGTACCAGATCTTCATCTTTGAAGTATTGTAGTATTAGTCAATCATAGTCAAACTGCATCTGTACGAATAAACAATGCAATAAAACTGGAGCAAAGTTCAAAATATTGGGTATCAAAATTGGTTTTGGGGTTAGTTTTACTGTAGCTTAACACTGGTGTATCATTTACTCCTACAGTTAATGTAGGTGATGGTTTGTCCTGCATCTGGGGAAACACACCTAGCCACACATATACACAGGTCTTTGAGGACGAAGAGAGAGGGCCACTGCAGTGGCACTTGAGCCCAAAGGATGGCAATGTTTCACACAGATTCACAAGACTGAACAGACATGAGGAGGCAAGGTTTGGCTTCAAATCCCAAATTTGGTGTCAAGTAACTTGGCTTAAATTGGAGCTGGACCACGGCTTTTGTCCCTTTTTTATATTCACCATTTGGGCTTTTGCCAATAGCAGGGTGCAACACACACTGTTGAGTCCCCTCCAGTAGGATGTGAACTGAGCCGGGGTGGATGGAGCACATAACACGACACCGACAAGATTGAATCCCAATTAAGCCATCCCGTTAAGGTGAAACTCTAACATCATCGTATTTGTCAAAGGCTTTCTTGCAATACTGTGATGTGGACAATTTGGCTAGGATGACAACTTTTGGCCTACTAATTCAAGAAATGTCCACCCACCCTTAATCGGTTTTCATCCATTTTCAGCTACATGCATCGTGGTTCTTGATGGAGCCACGTTACCTCTGTTAACAACAATCCCCTCTACACAGGGTTACACCACACTTTGATTTTCAGTGAAAACTGAACGGGTTTAAATGCTGTGAGAAAAAGGCAATTGATAAATTTGAGAAACAAATGAACTGTGAGAAAATCATATTCTGGACATTAAACTTTAAAGGTTTTTGTTATTTGGCAAACACATTTTTGGACCTCTTTAAATACTATGTACATTCACATTAAGTTACTGATGTTACTTTAAATATATTTATATGTATCTATATTATATGACACCCTATGGGCAGTTGCTGAGGTTCCATTCAGTAGCTGAATTCTCTTCATATTGCACCTCCGTCCTCTCACTGTCTTACAATGCGAGCAATACAAAATATTCTACAAGAGGGGTTTCATCTCATTAATATAGATACAACAAATGAAACAATAAGTACAATATGGGGCTTCCTCTCACTAAGGAGTTTCCTTGTTGTGACTTCACTGTTCAGCCCAACAACTAAAGGAGGAAAAAATAAAGAAAACAAACCAAAACAAAGTCCATCTTTCTTGATATACACAAGGGCAGCACATGTGGACATCAGCGACAAGAGACATTATTGAAAAAACGAAAAGAGGAATAATATCTACAAGCAGGTTTGATCCCTTCCCACGTGACTGCTCAGAGGCGCTATCCAAAAGCAGGCTGGGGTCAGGGGGCAGATTTGAGTCAAGTAGTCCGGGAGGAGCGTACGAGGGAGGTGTGGGGCGAGGGGAGGTAGAAAGAGAGAGGAGAACCAAGTCTACACCGCCCATTACGAAGCTCTTTCATCTGTTTATCATGCTTTGGAAAAGGAGGGAGAGAATGAAAAGGTAACAGCGATTCCTTGAAATATCTCCTCATCGTGGAGCTTTTAAAAAATGACTTAGAAACAATCTGTCCATACTTCTTTGTATGCTTTCTTGGACAAAGTGTGTTTTGAGGTTTTTGGCAGCTCCGTTGCCATGTATCTTCTTCCCTTTTTTGAGGCCATGTAGCTTTTCCTTTCCTCTTTTTCTCTCTGTCCCCTCTGTTACCGTTCACAAAATATCACACTGTGGCAGGGTTTTCCACCCGTTTTATTAAGTCTTTCTTGTAGGCAAGTTCACAGCATTGTCCATTCTGGTATTCACGAGTCGGGGCCATCACTGAGGAGTTGCTGTGGTTTTGTCCAGGCTGCAGGAGGCAGCTACAGACCGTAGGCAAGTCACCATCTTTTTTCTGTCTGACTATCTCTGCATCCTGTTCTGCAGCTTCTCTGCAGCCTGGACCTCTCAGGGCTGGCTTATCTGCTGAGGAGGTGATGTTGCTTTGCGTTTGGTTATAAGATGAGTGCTTCTCCTTATCTCTTACTTACTCACTTTGGCAGTGTAATACAAAGGTTTGGATCATGTTATTTTTCATCTTTGAATTCATTTGGGTTCACAATGGTGCAGAGAGGTGAGTCCGGTGTAGATTTTCTTGGCTCGCTAGCAAGGTAGTTAACAGTTTAAAATTTCTTTTCATATCATCACTGTTATCATCATCATCATCATCATTATTATTATTCATTTAGAATATTTGGACTTTTCTTTATTTTCCCTTAAAGCCAAAAAAGAAATGTCTAATAAATAATTAGCTGTGTTTCTGAGGAATAAATCACATCAAAGATTTTTTTCCCCCTTTCCCTCCTCCATTAGAAGAAAGGTATCACGTTCCTTGCCTGTCTCCATACCGACACCGTTCAGAAAGTGCCACTTCAATGAGAGGTTTGGACTGTTAGTGCACATCTTGGGGCTGGGCGTTGTTCTCTCATTGGTGCTGAATTAAAGGGAAATCCTATCCAAGTGCTAATCAGTCTAGTTATCTCCTCATCGATCATGCTTTAGTTGTTGTTCTCTTGCATTGTAGACAGCATTTACTGGGCTTACATTACCGAGGGTGCATTTTAGTCACATCCTAATATCAAAGCTGACATTATCAGCAAACACGTCTGATATGTTTATTGAACACAGGGAGAGGAGACACGGCACTTTCCATGCTTTACACTACACTGAACCCTAGACTGGAGTCTTTGTATGTGTGGGTGCGGTTCTGAAAGACAAAAAGGAAGTCTGATGAGAGTA
>CABFOQ010013305.1:34908-45781 GCA_900660455.1 Gephyroberyx darwinii | reverse complement strand
TGAAAAAAGCCCCCTATACCCTTGTTACAGATGGGTCAAATGACACTGGTATTTCCCAAACTATTTGAGATTTTTCTCCTCTGCAAAACATTTGCTTTGTGTATTTTTAAATATCTAACAACATGAACATCTGTATGATTCTAACTTGTCATTATAGGAGTGGCAAAGATGAACCCGCTTACTGTCCGGGTCTTCATGGGCAGCAAAGTTGTCCACCAGTTCTTGAATATGTGCACAACAACTGGGACGAGATGTGGGACAGCAAGTGAGATCTTCACCAAAATGAACACCGCCTTAGAGGAGCATGGCATCCCTTGGGAGAACTGCATTGGTCTCTCAGTCGACAATGCAGCTGTGAACGTTGGATCACGTAATTCCATTGCCTCTAGGGTCCTCCAGAAGCATCCCAACACCTATATTCATGGTTGTCCTTGTCATGTGGCACATAACACCGCCAAAGCTGCAGGAGTGGGATTTTATAAAGTGAGTTAAGGCCTGATTTATCTTTACATGTAACTTTTTATTTGAATCCTAATTACGTGCATTGACTGATTATGTTATGATTTGATTAATGCATTGCAGGTGTCCCATTTTGATTTGGAGGACATGGTAGTGGACATCGGTTACTGGTTCAAGGGTAGCACAAATCGGAAAGGATACCTGACAGGTATGCATGTTTGATACTATTAAGTGTAATATTGAAATGCTGAGCTGTAGAAAATATATGATATGGAATTAAATGTCTGGAACAGAGTTTTGTGAGCTCCATGAAGCGGAGTACATGGAGGTCCTCCTCCATGTCTCGGTTCGTTGGCTAAGCCTTGAACGTTGTGTGACCAGGATCCTGAGGCTTTATGAACCTCTGGCCAGCTACTTCAAATCTGCTGGTATGGTCATCATTTATCTATTTCATTATGCAGCAACTACATGGATTGTTAGTCACATACTTGTATTATTGATAACCTCTTGTTTTGTGTTATTTATTGATTGATTCAAGATGAAAATCAGGCCAGGTTCAAGAGGCTTGTGCAGACGTTCACTGACCCCATGACAGAAGTGTACCTGCTGTTCTTTCAAGCCACCGTACCAACTTTCACTACTTTCAACTTGCTTCTTCAAAGAGAGCGGTCATCAATATTTATGTTATATGATGAGGTGGGATTGGATTTTGCTGTTTTTCTATTCTGTGTTTCTTGCTGATATCTGCAGGGATCTTCTAAAACATGTTTCACCTACTATTTTGTAAATGTCTGTTATAGATGGTGAAATTTGTACGCAAGCTTTGTTCAAAGTTCATTGTTCCAGCAGCTCTGCAGGGCCTTGAGGAGCCTGGTGATATTGCCTTTAAAGAGAAGGCAAACCATTTACCAGGTTAGTGTTTGACTATTATTATGATCAAACACTGTGATATGTGATACATAACGTGATATTTAGCCTTGTACCTAGCATTTTGTCACTTCATGAGTAGAAACCTAGTAAGGTGTGTGGTAGTCCTTCCATTAACAGTGGGCTTCTGGTTGGATTTCTTGCCCTATGTGTCTAGCTGATATTGCAGCATCAGCATGTTAAACCATTTATGTTAACCTGGTATGCTGTATCTGTAACAGGAAGAAAGTTGAACATTGGGTTCACAACCAGGGCTAAACTCAACAGACTACTTGACGAGGGTGACATCACACCACAGCAGGTGGATTCATTCCATGAAGCTGTGTTATGTTTCCTGACAAGTGCTGTGGACTATGCACTAAAGAAGCTGCCACTGAAAGAGCCACTGCTCAAACATTCAACATTTGTAGATGTACGGCAGAGGGCTGAAAGTGACATCGGAGATGTCCTGTACTTTGTTGAAAGGTTAGTTTTTTTTCTCTAATTATTGTCTATCATCTTAGCTAAAATACCCTGCTTTTTATGATGATATATGTTCACTCCTAAACTGCACATGAGCTATTCTTATATGGCTTCTCCTCAAAGATGCGTATGAACTGCTGCTGGTTGATGACAATATACCTAAAACTTAACAACTTGTAACTCTACTTTCATAAATAGGTTTCCCCATCTCCTCCCATACCATGGTCCAGAGGAGCATGACCTTCTGGGTGAGGAGTTTCTAAGTTATCAGACCATGCCAATGATATCCCTGCAGGACGAAACTGAAATGGAAAGCTTCTGGGCTGAAATGGCAACCCGGAAACATAAGGTAAACAATTTATTTTTTGTCTTTCCTTTTGGCAGGTGTGGCTTGGCTATGTTGCTATAAAATTGTCGCATGCATATATTGTCATGCATTTTGCAAATTTTGCATGTTTTTATCTGAACTGTGTTAATGGATCAACCTACAGTATACTTACAGTATTAATCAATAAAAAATCAAGGTATGTTTTTCCATTGTGTTCTTGATGCATTTTCCATAGGTGACAGGAGCCAACGAATTTGAGAGGCTTGCTGCCGTCGCCAAGCTGGTCCTGGTGTTGCCCCATTCCAACGCAGACGCTGAGAGGGTATTTTCAGTTGTGGGACTGAACAAAACCAAGACCAGAAACAGCCTAGCATTGGATGGCACCCTGTCCTCAATAATGACCATAAAGATGGCCGACCTGGAGCCCTGTTTCAAATGGGAGCCCCCCTCAGATGTCATCAAGGCCTCCAAGAAGGCCACAGGCCAGTATAACCGTGCCCACAGATCATAGACAAGGACTTTATCCAGCTTCTGATCTGCATCTGATACTGATAACCTCATTTTTAGTTATTTTTGTAATGCGTTCATCTGTTTTATTGCTTGAAAAAGTTGTACTGTTTAAGCACTTTAAGCACTTTATTTGTTGCACTTTATTTGTTTCTAATGGACCATGTGGTGGGAGGCTTTGAATGAAGAATAATTTATCTCCCTAACTAATCTTGTCGTTTTTGGCTGAACATAAATCATTAAGTGCTCTTAAGAATACAATTATTCACAACATAGGTTAGGTTTCAGTTCAGAATTAGTTTAATACCATTGTTGTAATCAAAATATCAATCAACCTACCTAGGTCAAATCTTAAACACTGGTCTATGAATAAGGCTATATTGTGGCACATAGGCAGTCATTTAGGCACAACAATAGTTTTCTGGTTGAATGTTCAACTCCAGACTAGGCCCTACAAGTCATGATGCCAAACATGAATCAGAATAAGTTCAGGTATTGCACATCTTTAGCAGACCACCCAAAAATCCACTAGAATGCAGGAAATCACATCTACTTAATCCAAAATTTCCTGGGGGTGGACCTTCAGCTATGTCTTTGCTTCACAGAATGTAACCAATATTGTCTATCTCCAGTAAGCCGCCCCTATCAACGGCTTTGGGCCTCCCCACAAACCACCAAAATGCAGGGCACAACATGGGTTCAACATCAAATTAATTCAAATTCTCTGATATCTGAGCCACCAACTTGTGTGGCTGCGTGCGCGGCTAAATTTTGGTTACCCCTGACAAAATCTCACTCCAAGGTTTTTTGAAAAGTTGGCAGCTCTGGATATGGAGGTGGAGGACAACAAGGTGAGCAGCGGAAACGGCTGCCCCCCTCCCGTCTCCATAGGCAGCTGGCCACTCTGGCGGACAAGACATATGTCTGTTTGGCCCAGAGCGCAGCTGCTGTCAATAACACCGCTCTGTTGGCTTCTGCCCCGTCATCATTGACAGATGGGAAGGAGTCCTTCGGACCTGATGAGGTGGAGACGGTGGCGAAGTTTACCAGCGTCATCCTCCAACTCTCACTGCCAGTGGCAGCAGGGGTTGGACGGTGCATGGCCTGGTGTACCATGGCACAGAGAGCCATATGGCTCTCCCATGCTTCCATGGCGGTGCAGGAGAAGCTCCGCCTGATCCACGGGCCTCTGTTGCCAGATGGCTTGTTCGGCCCCGGGCTCAACAAGGTCGAGGACGAGGACCGCACCTTCCTAGAGCGCCATTTTGGGGCAAAAACAGCACATCGACCCTCGGGCTCCAGGAACCAGAGGAAGAGGTCCCACGCTGGCATTGAGCTATGAGACGGTCAATGCCCTGCCCCCTCCACCGCCAGTGAGGGAACAGCGGCTCGCCAGTGACCGCCCAGCTGGGTCAGCCCAGGAAGCTGGCTCCTTCCTGGGATCGCCCTCCCAAGCCTGTCATTAAAGAAAAACGTTCGAACAAATGACCTTACATATTCCTAATGACAGATAATTCCCCTCGTCTACGGGTTCCTGATACTATGTCAGTAGAACCCGAGACTCCTGTAATGGTGAGAAGCGCTCTACCCTCTCACCCTGCCAAGCCGTTGGTACACTCAGGTCTACGCTTTTCTTCCAAACAGTCAAATGGCTGTCTGGGGAAAAGTAAGAGGCCAGGGGCGTACGTAGCCCTGGCCATAGCGGCCAAAAGGAGGCTCGCCCGTCAGGCCTGGGAGTGGCTAAACCTGCACTTCTCTTCCCAACAGTCTGACGGCTGTCTGGGGGAAAGTAAGCAAACAGGGCTGGTCATAGCCCCCCAAGGAGGGCCCCCTTTAAACCTGCGCTTCCCTTCCCAACAGTCTGACAGCTGTCTGGGGGAAAGTCAGCGACCAGGGCCGGACATAGCCCCCCAAGGGGGCCCACCTTTTGGGGGGGCCTTTTTGAGGGGGGCCCCCTTGGATCACACAGACCAGTGTGATGGCAATAGGGGCCAGAGAATACAGGATGTTCATAGACAATGCTCCCCAACTGTCTGCCTGCCCTCTCTCCAAACGCTATGCGTTCTGGATAGAAAAATGTGCGGTTCCCAAGTGGTTGAATGGTACATTGAGGGAGGGACACTCTCTCATGTTCAAACACCGTCCGCCACTTTTCAAGGGTATAATAGAGACAAGTCTGAGCGACCCTGCAGCAAGCTCAGCCTTAGCAGACGAGATAAACCGTCTCCTGGACAAGGGGGCCATTGTAGCCTTCCCGCCCAGCGAGGCTCAATGCAGTTTTCAATGCAGGGGACATGAGGTCTATTCTGGACCTATACCCCCTCAACAAGCTAGTGGTGGAAAGAAAGTTCAAAATGCTCACCACCAGAGAGCACTGCTAAGGTGTGTGAGAAAGGGCGACTGGTTAATGTCCATTGATCTCAAGGACGCTTACTTTCATGTCCCCATTCTCCAATCACACAGGAAGTTCCTCCGCTTCGCATTCCGCATTCCACGTCCACAGGGTCGTGACAGCCCTGTCAGTTATGCATCTCCTAGGGCTTATGGCAACAGCTCACGCAGTGGTTCCCCTGGGTCTGCTCTTCATGCGCAAACTGCAAAGATGGCTTGCCCGCCAGAAGTTAGACCCCAGGCGCCATAAGCGCAGAATGTTGTCCATTCCACTCTGTGACATCAGACCTGAACCACTGGAGAGACCCCATTACCATGTCCACTGGGGTTCCTCTGGGCAGAGTAGCATCTCACGTTGTCGTGTTCACAGATGCTTCTCTGACGGGGTGGGGGGGACTTGTCTCTCCCACTTGGTCGGTGCTCGGTGGCAGACTCCTCCCTCTGCTGGAACTAGCCACAGTTTTGAAAGTGCTGAGGCATTTTCACACCCTCATTCAGGGTCGCCATGTGCTGGTAAGAACAGACAGCATGTCGGCGGCAGCTTATATCAACCGCCAAGGTGGAGTACGTTCCTCTACCCTTCACAATGCAGCAGTCGAGCTTTGGCTTTGGGTGTTCCAGAACCTCCTCAGTCTGAGAGCTCTTCACATTGCGGGCAACCAGAATGTCGGAGCAGACCTTACGTCCCGTGGCGGACCCGCCGGGATGAGTGGCGGTTACATCCCGACATTGTCAAACAGATCTGGCAGAGATTTGGGGAAGCCCAGGTAGACCTGTTTGCCTCCAGGGAGAACACTCATTGCAGTCAGTGGTTTTCTCTAAGCCCGCAGGATTTTCCTCCTTTGGGTGTGGATGCGATGGCCCATGTTCCATGCCCCCAGACGCTCCTCTACGCTCTCCCACCTCTCCAGCTGGTCAGTCCTCTGTTGGAGAGGGTCAGACAAGAGCGTCTAACCCTCATTCTTGTGGCTTCAGAGACACGGTCAGCCCTGTGGTTCCCGGAGCTACAATCCTTATCCCACGCGGCCCCATGTGCTGTGCTTACCAATGCCCAACTTGCCAGGGTCCTTAGGCTGAACTCACATTGCGAATTCAGTGAGTAATCTTCTACTCAGATTCTACCACAGTCCTCCATTGGCTCCATTTGGAATGCTGCAGATGCAAAGGTTTTATTGGGGCTTGTGTAGCAGAAATTCAGAATCTGACCGAAGTGAACAGCTGGATATATGTGGATTCAGCTCACAACCCTGCCGATGACATCACTTGCGAGTTATCCCTGGAAGATTTGGCAGCACCACATCAAGGTCAACACATCAAGCACATCATGTTCCGGTTTAACCTGCCAGACTCCAGCAACCTGCAAAGGGGGTGCTGATGGATGTTAAGTGCTGGCAGACCAGTTCTGGTCTGCCTTTATATGTCACTACCTACCCATTCTATAGGAGAGAGAGTGGAGAACTGATAGTAAGGGACTAACAGCAGGCCATAGATCATCATAGATCCACAGCTCCCACATGCCCTGTGAGAACAGTGACTCAGATTTACCCAGGAACAGATGGGTGCGTCCGGACAGCTGCTGTCCAGGTCAAGGACAGAACATATATTCACCCAGTTGTCTGGTTACTACAACTTCCCAGGCTTCAGGGCAATGCCGTTTTGGATTTCACCTGACAGACTTTTTGTTATGTACAAATGTCCTAGCAGTGTGAGCCTACAATGTTCACACTCCTATTCATGTATACACTGCAAGCCTCAGCATAATGCATGAGGCAAATTTGAGTTTGGTTAGTTTGGAGAGAGACTTGTAGACTTTTCCTCTGCTCCTCATTGACCATTGTGCGTGAATGAAAATGATCCAAGTGGGTAGATTTGCCATATAATAACTTCCCGTTATGCTAATGTTGTTTATTGAGGCTACTACAGTTATGCTAGCTTGCCACGTGGTGGCTAGAGAGAACAGTGTTACAGTTATTTCTGATTGCTTAGGCACTATCTTTGAAACTATAGGCTATTTTTGCAAAACTCTACACACTAACCACAAAACCTTACACCAAACCAGCAAAACATTATACATCTCTTATACATCTTATACATCTATACATTGCAAAAGCAAACAATTCATGCAAAACTCTTCAAACTCTTAAAAACTTGTGTTTTTGCATCAATATAGTACATGCAAACCATCGTTTGAATAAGCACACAAAGCACCAACTACGCACTGATAGTAGAAATGTAAAACATTTGTGGCTTTTGCTTTTTCTGTGTGCAGGGCATAGCAGTTTGCAATAAGGTTTTGTCATACAGTAAACACACATATACACAGGTATCCAAATGTGTAAAGTATGGATGTGTTTTCCGAACATAACACACTATCAATACAAATAAGGGGGAAAAGTTTTGTTTTTTTTCTCAAAATGTTCTAACACTACTCAAACAACAAAAGCGCAGTAGAAGAAAACAAAAACATTTGTGTTAGAAAAAAAAGAACAAAAAAATTAAGCTAAATTTCAGCTTCTTTGTGGGTCTGGCCATAAGACTTCATCCACATCACATGCGATGTTGTCTTGAGCTAGGCAACATGGAAAGTGTTGCCTGGAGTGCTTTATCCAGGCCTGGCATGACCCCTGATCGATGTCTCCACAAGCCTCCTCCTTTGCCTGTAGAAGGGGTATGTGTTGGTGGGGCTGGCAATCATACACCTTCCAATGCCATGCAGAGAAGAATTCTTCAATAGGATTCAAGAATGGAGAGTATGGGGGGAGATTGATTGCGACGAAAAGTGGGTGACCTGTGAACCAATTGTGGACCAAAGCAACCCGGTGGAAACTAACATTGTCCCAGATGATAACGTACCTGGGCTGCTCTGGCCTCTGGTCATTAGGAATTAGTCAATATAGTTAATATAGTTAATAGTTAATATTGTGGATGGTGTCCAGAAATCTGATAATGCTACATCAGTGATGTAGCACCATACACTTCCAGATCCAGTACCAATGATAGGATAGTATAGCATACCTGCACATATTCATATCTCAGTTGTTTTACATGGTCTGACTTTCTTTCGAAAGGGACTCTGTACAGCTGCTTCATCCTAATTCTATTGCGTTTCAGTAGACAAGACAGTGCAGAGAGACTCACTCTGTTGATGTTTTAGAATATGGTGTTATCTGCCATTATGTGGCAACTCTTTTCTTATTGTAATGATTTCTTTACTTAATTGCATACAACCCAAATTCCTCTGTACCATACAACCAATGCCTATTAAACTAAAGCGAATAGCATCCTCTCCTCCATGTGATTCTCTGACTGAAGTCAGTCCATATTTGCCTACCATAACCAATTTATTTGCGAACTATTTGTTAAAGGAATTGACTAAAGATGCTTTGGCAGACTGGAGGGTGCCATCTGTCACTGGCTGCAGTCAATTAAGCCACTTAGGTTAAAAGTGACTTTAAAAGTAGACTTTTAACCTGTGTTTTTGTGTGTCCAGAGGAGATCAACAAGTGAGTCGAGACAGTATGGATCTGTTCCGGAGGATGCAGCCGGGAGTATACCTAGAATAGCTGGCTAGTTGGGTTGGAGCTGGTATGTATGTGAGAAACTGGCAGCTTTGGTGCCCACAGCGGACCTTGGGGTGGAGGGAAGGTGCGCCGGCTGGGAAGACGACACTGGAAAGCTGTGGTCGAGACCGGTGAGTTAAACATTACAGTCATTTAGCAGACGCTTTTATCCAAAGTGACTTAGAATAAGTGCATTCAACCTAGGTAGGCAAGAGAACTACTAGTCACCAGAGATCGTGAAAAGTGAATCTTGTCACACCTGCCTAGCCTGCATCCTCTCTACCCCTGTTCCCTAGTGTCTCCGTCTCTCTGTGTGTGTGCATCTCTGTCTCCCTCTGCTGTAGGTTTGTGGGAGTGTCACGGTTTCCCGCCAGGCTGCTGCCTTCCATCATCATCACACCATCATCCCCTACAAGCCCTGCTCACTGGTTGTTTGTTGCTAGTTAATTTTTCCTTCGTCCATAGCTGCTACCCTGCTCTAGTTCTACTCGTAGTTCTATCAGTCTGTAGTTTCCTGTCCTGCCTCTAAATTGTGTTGCCTTGCTTTTCAGTAAAGTCTTCTTCCATACTCCTGTCTCTGGTATCGTGTCTGCTCCTGGGTCTACTAGTTCAGCCTTGACAAATCTCCTCCCCAAACAAGCATCTAAGAGCATAACCAGTGCCAAAGTAAAAGTGCAATAAGATATATACATACACACACACTTTTGTTTTTGTAAACAGATAAAACAAATAAGCAAGTGCTAAGAGGAAGGGTCAGGCTAGTGTTTCTTGAAGAGGTGGGTTTTCAGCCTTTGGCAAAAGATGGGCAGCGACTCTACTGTCCTGACATCAGTAGGGAGCTCATTCCACCACTGTGGGGCCAGGACAGAGAAAAGCCGTGACCAGGTAGATCAGCCGCAGGGGCCTCTGAGCAACGGGGGAACCAGTCGCCTCGAGGCAGCGGAAAACATCGCCATCGCCAGACCGTCATCCACAACCATGGATGGTGCCACTGTAGCGGACTCACTACCCCCGGGGTTGCGACAGACAAAGGCACAGGCAGGGAGTGAAGAGTTCATGGGCCGACAGGCCACTTCATTCTATTCTTTATTCCAAAACCAACATAAAACCCACCGGAGCAAACCCCCAGAACCCCTGGGCTATAACGTGTCTCTGGGTTTTTGTGACCTTTGTGACCCCTGATTTTGTTGTTATGCTATCTCGTCCTACAGTTTTGACGCTACATAGACATATTACATACAGACTTTTCTAAGCAATCCGTTGTATAGTTTTTGAGATATTATTCTATTTGTTGTTTAAGTTTGCTGTGGTGTAGTTTAATCAACTCAGTCTGCCTCCAGACATTACCTCAGGTGAGTACAGCATTACTTTCCCCTCAGTAAAACAGTTACTGATCCACCAAAGTCTCATCAGACTGTTGATGTGAAGATCTATGTAACAAAGATGGGATCTCTATGTGGAATGGACAGACCCGGAATTACTGTATGTGGGTGCACACAATGGGCCTCATTCACGAAACATGCCTACGATCAAATTTGATCGTATAACATTAGTACGAACGTTTCTACGTACATATACATTTTGTTTGTATCTGAATTTGTTCGTTTGGTACGATCAAATCCTACGAGTACTTGGAAACATGCGGAAATGTGTTTGTGTGTTTGGAAACATGCAGGAAGGCTCTTAGAACGGCTTATTCTTTATGAAAAATCCATTACTGTAGTGCTAAACCTCAATAACAACAAGATGTTTCAGTGGCCTTGTAGAAAATAAAGACCTAATAGGCTGAAATGTCGTATTTGCTGAACTGTCCTCATTCATAACACAAGATTATCCAACTTGTAATGGGTTGATCACATGGACTGGATGCCTTACCAATACAATAACATAGTCCTACCATCTGATGAAGATGCAGCCTGGATTTGATCTGAGTCCAACTCCAATGCCGACTGGACACCCGACAGTGAGGTTTCTCCTATTACTGATCCATGTCGGATAGCGGCTCAGCGCTGCCGTCCTCCTGTGGCTGATAATACGCGTCTACTTCTCCTTATACTTTTTTGCGATCTAGTTTCATGTTGAACCATTTCTTTACTTTACCTCAGCAACAGTGTGTGTTTCTGCTGAAACAGCATTGACAGTGTTAATAATTTCTTGCCATGCTTTACTTTTATCAGTTCTTGTGACTCCGCTGCTGATGCTTCTGAAAAAAAAAGTTTTTTCTCATGCATGCATGCGC
>CABFOQ010013305.1:7544-27777 GCA_900660455.1 Gephyroberyx darwinii | reverse complement strand
GCGACCTGACAAGTGGACAGGTTGACCGCACCGCCAACACCCCTGCCCAGGTGCCTGAGTAGCTATCTGCGGGCCGTCCGGCTGCAGCCACAGCTGGGCCTTATTATGGACCCTATACAGCCAATACTCTGAATGTAATGTAACTGTCCCTCATGCTATGAACTGGGGTGAATGCTTACATACAGTATAAGCCTGGCTTTGATGGAGGAGTGTAGGCATGTTAGCCCATGACACCTCAAAGGGGGAAAAGGGGAAACTCCAGTGGGTGGGGAGATTTTGTTCCAAAACAGGTTATGGGCCAGATACTGAGTTTTGAAAGCCAGGAATCTGAAATCTCAACAACCCTATCAACCACTGCAGCTACATTTGCAACACATTTTCCTTTGAAAAGCAGTTTGTAACAGTGTTTTGAAAAAGACTATACAAATAAAGTTTATTATTATCAGTTATTCTTTTGTGCTAGGGGCAGTAAAAATCTTCTCTCTTGACTGTACATAAAGCCAAGCATTCATTTATATGCAATTGTAAATTTAATGAAGGTTAATAGATGATGATTTGTAGATTATTTTCAATATTGACAACTAGCATCAAAGTCAAAGATCCCTCTCATACCAGTTGAGACAAAATTGCCAAATCGTAATTGTATACATATTGATATAATTTAAAATTTCTATGTTTTCAGAATGATATATATATACATACATAGACATATAGTACATATTCTATATTGTCAACTTAACTTTTATATTCATTTATTATTATTTGTTCTTTTTGTTCTTATTGCTTTATTGTTTTTAATTGTTTATATTCTGTTTTGTGCTTAGATTTTTTTTTTTTTTCCTTCCCTGATGTGTAGGGAGCCCATTGGCAGAAGTGACGCCAACCCCGACTCCCTATTCTAGTACTATTTTGATGCTGCAACAACCTGATCTCCCCACAGGGATCAATAAAATTTCATCAAATCTCGTCTTAATTCATTCTTTTGATTCTGGAGACGATTTTTCAAAGAATTTGATGATTAGCACTGTGGCCTCACAGCCAGAGGGTCACGGGTAGCAGGTTATTCCTAGCCCTTTCTGTGTAGTTTGCATGTTCTCCCCTCCCACAGCCCAAAGACATGCAAATCAGGTGGCTTGGAGACTCTAAATTGCCTATGGAGATCAATGTGAGTGATTGTCTGCCTTTCCTGTGATGGACTGGTGACCTGTCTTGGGTGTTTCCCATGCTGGGATAGGCTCCAGCGCTATGGAGAGAGACCACTTTCACATCTCACATGTCTTGCACTCTCACTGGCTGTAGTTTGTTGCTGCTCTCATTGCCGGTCACAACATATTTCAGGCTCAGATATTTAGCCTGCGAGATATCTCTCGGACGTCCGAGTCTCTCGGATTGCGTCTTTAAACAGCTCACACATAGCATTCATCGCTCACAGGAGCAAGCACCGATTTGCCTCTGATCTGGGGCTTTTGTAGTTTTGAAACTTTGAATCTTTGGAGGGTGGGGTCATTTGCTCTTGGCCAATCATCCTCTGTTGAAATCTAAGCCAATCGTATGCCACATTTCACTCTGAATGAAGCAGTGTGTTAGTTCAGGCAGGATACGTAGTCATGCATACCCCATCAGCTGATCCAAACAAATTCCAATCACATTTGACACTTCAAGTTCAACCATTTAAGCTGCCACCACCTCATTCACCCCTGCAGTTCCTATCTGCTACATGTATAGACTAAGGGGGTGTGGCTGTGATCATAGACACTTGAAATGCTGCATTCATGTCATATCAGAAAAAGTGGACAAAAACGTACACATTTAACTCATAGGAATGAAATTTAAAATCAACCAGAAACTAATTGCAGCAAATATTGCTCACTTTTTGTATTTAGGGTTGATTGTATTAGTGTGACTGTAACTGATGATTTTTACTACCTTGGACTGCTGACATTGATGGATTCACTACCATGTTTGCTGCCTGCGTTGACACTTTTCTGCCAAGTGCCAAGTGAAGCCAAGTGGGAGATATTCCCACATGCTACTTGTAATTACCACTACGAGGATGATGTGAATGTTTTTTTTCCATTCGGCAACTTGTATTTACAGAAAATTAGACATGTTTCTGACGTATTTCTCTTTTTCTTTTTTTTTTTTTACTAAGGGAAACACACTAAGAAGCCCCAAGTGGGTTTTATGGGACTTTCGTTTGCATTTGTTAACAAAACAAAACAAAACAAAACAAAACAAAACAAAACAAAACAAAACAAAACAAAACAAAACAAAACAAAACAAAACAAAACAAAACAAAACAAAACAAAACAAAACAAAACAAAACAAAACAAAACGTTGATGGCCCTTCTCTGGGGGTTATCTAAAGGCATTTTTGGAAACGTGGAAGTAGAGAAGGCAGGTTGAGGGAAAGTAGATGCAACAAAGTAAATTACAACACTTCATCACAAAATGACTCCTGGAATGCACTGAACACCATATATTGATCATATCTAACAGTGTAGGACTAACTGAGGGTGGCTTTTTTTCCTTTGAGGAAAAGGGAAAAAGTGCAGGGAGGAAAGAGTGATGAGGTGTCTATAGGGTAAAGGTCGGTCTCTCTTTCTCTCTCGCGCTCTCTCTGTGAGAGGGCTTTGGGAGGAAATAAACAGCAATCACTGTAGCATGATGAGAAGCAGCGAGCAGCCAGCCTTAATTGAGCTCTCACTTTCACATTCCTACCCCCCTCACCCCCATCCCATACTCCTTCCACTGTTGTACACACACATTATTGTATGGGGAGCACTGCAGCGACATTACAACCACTCTGTTTTCATTCTACATTACCTGTATCATAAAAAAGCTCATAGCTGCTGCTATTGCTCATGTTGTCTTGACTCTAACAAATTAATCTTGTATTAGAAATATCCAAGGATGTAATCTAAACCCAGTTTACCCACGAGTTTGCAGAACAGAGGTAGATAGGTAGATTGATGTTTCATCACAGTAAATAGATAATAAACAAGTGTATTTTCATCATCTTTTTACCTCTTTGTGAAAGATCAGAAAGCGTATATTGTATATATATGTATATTTTATTCCATTCTTCATTTTTTATTTTTTACTGAAATCAGTAGAAAACGAACCAGAAGCTGAAGCATGAGATACATCACAATTTTCAAACAATTTGCCACAATTTCATAGTTGAATTAAATACCACGATGATTTTGATAATTAACATAGGGACTGGTACACCATTATTATGCTTAGAATAGGTCCAGGGGAACCTATTATTATTATTATTATTATTATTATATAAATTGCTCTAGCTTAGGGTTCGACCTATGTGGGCTTTTGATGGCTGATACCAATCATTTTGGATTAATGCTGCCAAAGATTATATTTTGCGCCAATATGTAATATTTTTCAATTCATTTTGAGAATTTTCAAGCAAAAAATTTCCAAATATTGAGTGTTTCCTCCAGAAAAATGTAATCAATCAAACTGCATCATATCCATCACATCAGAGGTGGACCACACTGGCTGGACCAGATGTGATTTTTGATAAAAAAGGATTTTATCAGCCTGAGATATTGGCAAACTGATATATTCGTCCAAGCCTAGTATATACCAGTTCATCCTTTAGTTTATACTGGTGATGTAATGGGTCCCTTGTATCTAAAAAAGGATCTAATAAAAGAAAAAAGATCCAGGCACCCGTGTGGTGCATTCAAGACATATGGGAAAGCGGGTAGATATGAGCTTCCTGCTAGAAAGTACCATCCACCTCAGCTTTCAGATGCTAAATAAAGATCCCAGCCAGCTGAGGGTGCGTTGGATGGTAACTTGGCTGACGGGAACAAATGGGAAGCCACAGGATTCATTGTGAGAACAACGCGTCACATGCAAACAGCGTCTATAATACAGAGCCAGTTAATAACATATGGGAAAATTAACTGTGCGTCTTAATACATTGCAAGACATCCAGCACAAACTGCAAGGATGCTTACAGTTACTTACATTCACACTTACACAAGAGCCGACTTGGTTTTCTTGGATTTCATAATCACCAACTGTTTGATGTTGGATGCCGAATTTTTTCCTTGTTGGTGACATCACCAACGTACAAAAAACCTATAGTCAATTAGTCTGTTTAAATGCATCAATGCATTACTATATCAAATATGAACTTTATTCCGGCTAAGGTGTTATGGCATGTGATATGGCATAAGACCATAGGATATGGCATTTACATGGAAAGATCAGTAGCCAGTTTTTTCATACACCTGTAAACATGGAGCTAGTCTATATAAGCTTTGCTAGTGACGTGTTCGCCAAACCCAACAATAAAGGAGATGTGTTTACATGCCAGAATATACAGTTTAATAGTGGAATATCCCAGCTATCATATTCAGGTTTTTCATATTTGGGATATTAATTGAATATTAATGTGCATGTAAATGCACTGATTGATATGTCAAAGAATGTTAATGATTGTAGGGAATGATATATTAACTTCAAATAAAATGCACACAAATTAACATATTTTTAATCACATGTGATTTTGTGATACAACCACGACAAACCCAACTACCTGCTGGATCTTTTGTTTGTGGTAATACTGCAATGTTTGGTTTGCTGTAAAACATGCTCGGTTCGTACACGTGAACACTTCTAGCTTTCAACCGTTAAGTCATTCAGACTGCATGGTATGGAAAGCCATTTGGTACAAAACGTTTAGTTTGTTGTGCGTGGTATGTTATATTTCCGTCTTAACACCTTAGAGTTGCGTTAAAACAACGTTTGGACCATTCAGGCTTCAATGCTATTGGTTAGCATCAACATACTCTTTTACATAGGGGCTATGATGAGCTTTCATTATGTTGTGGTCATGTGGGCTCACACGCAACATCATAGGTACGGTGTCTTGGATCCCACAGAGCTATATCATCTACTTGTGCGGGTCCTTTGTGGCTGACAAATTTCAATTAGCAC
Organism: Gephyroberyx darwinii; assembly: GCA_900660455.1. NCBI lineage: Eukaryota > Metazoa > Chordata > Actinopteri > Trachichthyiformes > Trachichthyidae > Gephyroberyx > Gephyroberyx darwinii. Next base: position 22,803 of record CABFOQ010013305.1, on the reverse strand, counting down.
ACATTCATATCTGTCTTAGAAGTGCAACACTAGTTGCTATAATGACTACGTTTCCAGTAGAATATTTTCAAAATAATAGCATGTTCAAATGATTGTCAACTAATGGGAAATGAGTTTAAATAGAATTAACATTGTATGTCGTAAATTAAAATAAATAATTGAAGCCCATTTTTTAATTAAGAGAACAATCCAATGCAAGGAAAGGAAAAAAAAGACCATTTACACATGCACAATGCGCTCACGATGCATTAGGTCACATTTGGTCTAGGCTATGCAAGTTGACAGAACAAGCAGACAAAAAAGGCCAAAAATAATTCAAGTATTAATCAAAATGTATTTATTTATTGTTAATATTCTATAATTAACAGAACGATGCAATGGAGAGCATGAGAGAAAAAAGAATACCGGCAACCAGCCATGTGCATCATGCCATGTAATATAACGACAAATGAACTCCCACAAAAAGGTGCTGATGAGGATAAGAATAAATAAATAAAAGTTATTATTATTATTAACTGGTTATTCCTTTACCAACCACATACATCATTTTCTGCTGTGTGCCTCTCGGGTATTGACCGGGTAAGACAGTGATCTTCATGTCCAGTTCCTGTCTACGTATTTGCACTTTATTGTAACGTAGGACCCCATTGTGAGAAAGATCCGGGCGGGCATCCGCGCTTTGCATGCATATTTTCAATACGCGAAATGAGAGCTTTACCAGAAGGAAATTTGTACTCCGGCTCCGTGTATGCTATTAATTCTTGAAACCCCGAAATAGTGGAAATAGTGCTGAAATTTTCTTGCAACGAGTTTTGTCACACTTGCGAGCTTGCAAAAATCTTTCCATGCAATGACATAGTCCCTCTTCTGGTCAGGTGTAGATTTTTTTTTCACATGGTGTGCCAATTAATGTCCCACATACCCCACACTGCCCGAGATAATCATTTATTTTTTTTTTATTTTTTTTTATTTTTTTTAAAATTTTTTGTAAAAATTTTTATTTTTAAATTTTTTAAATTTTTAAATTTTAAATTTTTTTTTTAGTACAGTCAGTGCTTTTGCTTTGCTTTGACATTGTTGGCAGGGGCTAGCAAGAGAGCAGCTGCTGCTGCAGGGGCTGTTGCTGTTTTACAAAATTACGTCCGCTCTACCCAACGGTTAATTCAATTTAAATTATTTTCAACACCTTTATTTCGGAAAATCGGGTTTTTAGGAAAAAATCCTGATCCAAGTCGAAAGTTTTTTAAACACAGCCTAATTGCCAAAAGTAAATAGAGTTCACACTGCACCGTCAACATTCCGCATGGACTGTCGCCAGTAATCAGAAAGTTTATATTTTTTTATGAATTTTCTTTTTTGCATTTCAATAGGTTGTCATTTGTAATCTTAATCTCTACTGCCACCGAGTGGACACTTAGACAGTCACGCCTCATCGGCTTCCCCCCAGACCTTGGCAATAAAGGTTGCACCCAAGTTTGAATGTGTTGACGTGGCAATATTTGTAGTCTTAACGCGATTCTAACGTGATAAAACGTTCTAACCTGGCGTGTTAAGACGTACAAATGTAACGTCATAACACGCACGCCAGACTATACGTTTTGGACAGAATGGCTTTCCATTCTTCCCATACGACTTGAATGCACCGTTACATTAGAAGTTAATGTGGGCGGGTTAAGGCCAACTGACGTCAGTGTAGTTGGTCGGTGACGGTGGAGGAGGGACCACAGACCGAGCTGATCCCACGTGTGACGGAGGGCTGCATTCCCGGCTCGGTAACACTGTAGCTCCGCTCCGTCTACCGACCTGCCGTCTGTGTGTATCCGTCAGTCACTGCCTCTAGCTGGGTCAGATATGGAGGGAGACGGGAGCCAAGCCACGTCTGGAAGCCCGACTGATCCGCAACACGACCCGGGGTAAGATTATAGAGAATATAAACGATACATTTGTTCTACATAGATCAGTTGTTGTTTTATATCTGTTAATATTTGCAGCTTCTTTACGCACTGACATTTAGACTGCCTTCCGGGTCCAGTCAACTACACCTTTGTTTGGTTATATTATCAAACGGGCCTGCCCCCTTTTGCAGTGTATCCGTCTGGATGGCCCCGATATGTTTGCCGATCTCACTCGCCTGGAGAGAAGGTCACGCTAAACCACATTCAAAAATATGGCAGTTTAATGCTCCCTTGCTTATCGGCAAGCGTACATTCCACAAATAACACGACTTAAGACTTTTTAAGCATGATTAGGGTTTTCTGGTAAAGTCGGCATATTGATAATTCATCAAGCAGCACTTAACTTCAACAAAATCATTTTTTGCAATAATTGGTCCACACTGCTCACTATCGTCACCCGCGGTTTATTTTGGTAGAGGAATATTGTTGGGAATAATGGACGAACCAATTCTAAAAGTTGACATTTTATTGTAATAAGCATTACTTGGTGTATTTAATGTATGCCGAATTGATAAGGGGACCTTTATGATTAGTAAATGATCTCAAGTCATGTTCTGCCCGTTATGTCCGTTTGCCGATAAGCAAGGCGGCGTTAAACAGCCAGATGTTTTGAATGGAGTTTGGCGTGACGTTACGTCCACACTAGAGAACGGAATGTATTGGGGCTGCTGCCTGGTTGGCTTCGGAAAGGGCTTTCATGCTGCTTTACTGTCGTTTTGCTTCTCGTTTTTTGTCGCCAGCTTAGTAGTTAGCTCCAGCTAGCCAAATAGTTAGCTAAACGTCAAAATGGCCGATCTGACATCTGGACTGACTTCAGTTGTGTTTTCCCTTCGCAGGAAAATGTTTATCGGTGGCCTCAGCTGGCAAACTTCACCAGGTAAGAACGGCATTAACCCAGCTGCTGCTTCTAAACGTCTGCTCTGTGTGTGTGTGTGTGTGTGTGTGTGTGTGTGTGAGCGAGTGTGTGTGCGTGCATGTGTGTGTGCGTGTGTGCGTCCGCGCGGCGCAAGGTTATTTTGATTTCCAGTCATTTCAAGTCCTCTGTTCGACCCCTATGTGTAACAGTGTGACATTCAACGCTGAAACAAATATTCCTCTTTTTGACGAAGGAATTAGGAAATATCGACTCGTAATAGTCTCTCGTGTGTTTGTTTTTTTGCAGACAGCCTTAGAGACTATTTTAGTAAATTCGGGGAAATCAGAGAATGTATGGTGATGAGAGACCCAACGACAAAACGCTCCAGGTAAATAAATAGAAATACACCTACCATTATAAAATAATAATATGGATGTGAGTTTGTTTTGTCCTTCAGGGTGATATTAATACCATGCAGCCATTTAACTGGATTTGCGATTGAATCAGCGCTTTGAAAGGGTAATGCTGTTTGACATTGACCAGGGTTCTGTGGATAATATTCCCTCAGTATTTTCCTTCATTTATATGTTATGTAATTAAAGGGTCATGTGCTCAAAATCAAAGTGGGAAGTAATTTGAAGGTCAGGGCAGGGCAAAGTGCATCCTCGCAACTCCTTATAATGTATTTAATGTATATATGTATAGATTATTTTCATTGACACACTGTTGTTGTAAATAAGATGAAACTAATGATCCTCAGTTGGAAATTGGGTTGTTGCAGGATCAAATCATAAGTGGACAAAAATGCAATATAAACATAAAATATCAACGGAAAGCATAAAACAAGTATGTGTTTGAGCAATAAGAGGGTGTGCAAAATAACAGCAGTGAAACTTACAGAGACGAAGAACAAAAACTTATAATATAGCACAAAATGTATGAAATAAGTTTTAAAAAATCTATATATGTTGTAAATGTAATGTTGTGTTGTTTCTCTACAGGGGCTTTGGCTTCGTCACGTTTGCAGATGCTGCCAATGTAGATAAAGTCTTAGCACAGCCACACCATGAATTAGACTCTAAAACGGTATGTTCATCTTTTTTATTCTGACTGCATGAGTGACAATCTGATCTTTTGCTCTCTCTCTGACGGGCTTTTTCTATCAATTTCCCATCATTATCCACAAACACTTTGACGGTCGCACGCCGCTTGTTAACTGTGTGTCGAGATGCGGGTTGTAGTGGAGGGTAAAATAAAAGTGTTTTTTTTTTACCTGCCCTTAAGTTATCACCCTGAGCCAGAAATGAAGGTGATCCTGATCAGTTTTGGAGACTTTTATGAATAAGCGATATAAGTAATGTTATATGTAGGGACATGCATGGTTTATTATTATTTTGACTTCTACTATTTTTATTATTATTATCATGAACATTCCATCCCATGAAAAATATTTGTCTGTGAAAGGTTATTATTTTAGGTGACGGTGCAAACTCGCCTCACCTCAACCTGGATTATACTCACATAACATCCCTGATTCATACAGAAAAGAGTTACTTCACAATAGGCTTCATTGTTCATAAATGTATCGTATTACAGTTTGTATTGGTCTTTGGATGTGATAATTTCTGAGGGTAATCCTTGGACGTTACTCTTCCCAAAGGGGCTTTCAGGGCTTTGCTTGTAGCAAGAAACCACCCGGATCAGGAATGAGTCATTGCATCTCCCTGGTTTACTCTCCGGTGTCCTGTGTAAATTTGATTGGAAATGCCTTTTGACACTGACAGTGGAGTTGTTTCATAAAGCATGAATTCAGGTCTGCGCTGTGTCTCCCTGCTAACCTGTTAAACTCCTACATTAACTCATCGATAGTCGCCGAAAAGATGGAGGATTATTTTAGGGAACGATTTGAGGAGGAGATTGGGGTTTCATCTCGGTCATATTTCGTCAGAGCAGAGATGCAGAAGCATGTGATGCTGCAGGTTGGAGGCTGCTGTCCCCCCAAATGGTCCCCAACCAGATCATTTATAGTTGTACACATGGGACTTATGTAATTTCTCTGTGTGCGAGGCTTTTTTAACAAAGTAGGTCAACCTGGGTCACTGTTCAGCAGGCCTTTGACAGCTGATTTCTGAGGCAGTGCAATAGGTAGTGAAATGAGTGCTAAAATATGCATAGCACCAGGGTAAAATCTGAGCTTGACCCTAATGTAGCAGAGCAGAGTTCTATTATATTTACAGCGTAGAGATGAATGGAACTGTAAAACCTTGCAGTAACTGAACCAGTAAAGTTCAGATTCTTGAATGCATCTGCTTTCTGGCTGCTCGACCTTCAGTGGATGCATTGCTTTTTACACAACCATTTCCCACTGTTATTTATTGATTAAGAACTGAAGTTGATAAAGTGATCCTATTAACCCATATTTGTTTTTTTCACGACGGAGGTAAACTTTTTTTTTTTTTTCAAATTAATCTTAGTATAATAATAGAGTATAATACTGGATTATAAACCTTAGACATAATATGGTTCATTTAGAATGTGCTAGTGCTTAGGAAATGTTAGAAAATACTTCTTCTGCAGTACTTCATGTTCCTTTAGCATATTTCTGTTTATTTGCTTACTTTTATATGCTTGTCATCTCTGACATGAACAAAACAGTATTGTACACTATGTACAGAGTAAATATTATGAGACTAAATGGAAGTAATACACACATACAACATTGATGAAACTAGTGTTACCACCAGCCTATTTGTATTAATTTCAGTCTCTTTGCAATTAGTTCTTGAAGTAAAATAGCATATTGTGGGGTGTTCTGGTGTTAAGTTACGACATCCTCTCTCTGAGACTGTCAAAAAAAAATCACAAAATACCTAAGAACAATTTTTAAATAAGAGTGTGTTGTAATAATTTGGTGCGTTTCAGAAATTTTTTTTAGGGGGTACATGTTCTTGACATTGACTTACTGGTTTATTGATTCATGGATTGATGCAGGGCACAGTGTAAAAAAGCAAAGCGGCAGCAGCTAGAGGAGTGGATCTGAAGTGTAAAGTGAAACGGAGAGCATTTTGGCTTGGCGCTGGAGGCTTGGCTTATGCTGGTGGCGATTGCTTCACTGTATGGATCAGTGCATAAAGCCATTATATAGCTAAAAAACATTGATCAAAGACTTCGAAGATCAAAGCTTCATGAAATAGTAGGGTTTGACTGATATGGGTTTTTGATAGCTGATATTTTGTGCAGATATTCAATATCTTTAAATTTGACTATTTTCATGGAAAAATGTCAAGCATTCCCCCAGGGTTTTATTCTTAGCAGGGTAGAAAAGCTTCTGAGCATTCTAAGCATTTAGACCATCATGGGACACTAAAACTCTCCGCTAACCCAGACTTTTAGGGTTAGCATCTCTTTAAGGGAGGGTGACCCACCCCACCTAGAGGAACCTCTAGGATACATTACTGCCTTTTAAATGAATAATTCATATTAATATTTTTATGTATCTGTGGTAAGAGGTGGATGACATTACTGACCAATATCCGATGTTTAATAAAAGCCCAATATCGGCTCAATATATCGGTCCAACTCTAGTATCTACGTCTGTTGGGTTTGTTGAGAAAAATGCTCTCGGCTGTAGTGTTTTCATTCTCATCTGAATTAATTGAAGAGAATGCCGTTGTTTGATACAGAGGCACTGATTTATCCAAGCCAAAGGCTATATGGTATGGACTGTGTGATAGGGATGCATACCATTCTGCCTGCTTAAAATTCCCCTTGTATGGACTCCTTGACAAAATGAAAGTGAAGGCTGGAGATGAATATTACTGTATGCTGACAGTCGAATTTCCTCTGACACCATTTGTGAAGCTGTCCCCAGTAGCAGACTAAACACTTTTTCTGGCTAAAGTACATTCCTTTCTGTTAATGCACTCAGACACACCAGCTGAATTCACTGACTCTCTACAAGTATCTATTTTTGTCAGCCGTAGACTGTCATATTCATCACTGTTACATTCTCGCTATTTCTTTTTCTATTTGCAATATGGCCCTTTTTTCTGCAGGGAAAATAGCCATACTCCAAAAAAGCCATAGTACATGCGCAATACTCTACTAATGGTCTTTCTCCCCTGCAGATATGTGGCCTTGCAATGAAAGGTGGAAGCCCCTTTTTTCAGAGGAGTGGAGTGCTGCTTACTCTCTTGAGAGCAGCTTTTCAATACATTTGCAGAGATGTGTTAGGACCAAATTATTACACAGCTTTGTTGAATACTCAGTTCTTATTGGCCAATGAAGGTATTCAGAGGTCTGTTATCTCTGAATAACAGTTTCTCATCTAATCCACAGTCAAGAATTTTAGTTAATTTTGTTGATTTGTGATCACATTAACTAGTGCCACCTTGTGGTAAAACGACATTACTCCTTGGTTACTGCAGGCGGCTAACCTAGGTTAGAAACATGGAAGATTTGTCCAATATTGCATTTATTTATTCAGAAAACATGAAACATTTGATTGCTGGTTTGAGGCTGAATGGCAATCTGATAGAATTGTTCGCACAGTTACAGTTACAGTTCTGTTACAGGATAGCTGTAGAAGCTAGCTACAGACGTTTCTATGGTTAGAGTTCTGTTACAGGGTAGCCATTTCAATCGTTACAGATCTACTACAATGTAGCCATGGATGCTAGCTACAGATGTTTCTATGGTTACATATCTGCTACAGTACAACCATGGATGCTAGCTATAGATGTTCCTATGGTTCTGCTGAACTGTATTTTTGGTTAAAAAGTCAGATGATTGTCTTTGGTAAGTAGCAGTGCAATAAACAGGATGATGTACAGGAAGCCTCTGCTTTGTGCCGGAGTCGTGATTCACCCTGTCAGGGATTATTTTGCAATAATGACCATGTCGCTGTACATTATCCCTTAACATCCCCTTGATATTCTAAAACTCTAATAATAATTTTTTGAAATCAACTATTTTTCCATCAAAAGTGAGTGCCACTTTATTGGATTCACCATCACTTCCCTGTTAGTGCTTTTCTAAATTGCACTTCCAGTTCTCTTAGAGGAAAGTTTGAGTTGTTCACTGTGACTCCTGACATGGTGCTTATTTAGTTTCCTTTGTCATTACTTGATGACAGACAAGTCTTCAGTTCCACCCACAAAGCAAGCTCTCCAGCAGTGATTTCAGTTAACTATTGCTGTGAATGTCGCTACAAATGTTCCACCACTGTCTTTTGTATTTGGCCTCATTGTATTCAGTCAGGGTGGTGCATGACAATTAAAACTTCCTGCTCTAATACTGCGGATGCAATCAGAATATACCTGCTTTTCATCAACCACCTAAAGGCACACAAGGTCGTAGCCCTGCATGATCTAAATATTGGAAATCTATTTGAAATCCATCTGGTGAACAAAGACTCCATATGATTTTAGTCAGCTGTATTTGCCTTTTTGAATGGAAAGCCTGTTATCCAGGAAAGCACATTGTTTTGCCTTGAATGGCATGAAAGAACTTATTCAATACATTGTGAATGGTTGAGAAAGTGGTGAAAATATTGTATGCAGTAGCAGGATTCTTCTATCAATCAGGGTTTTCTTTTTATAGTGCTGTGACTGCAATTTTGTTTCAATAAGTTCTTAAAAGCAAGCTGAACATAATGTTAATTAGCTCTCTGTCTGTGTAATTTGTAAATCACTGCGGCTTTATTGACCCTCTCCCGGTTATGTAGAGTTTTGATTTGATGTAGCGGAATGGCCCTGTGACTGGGCAAATGTAAATTGCTAGTAGCTCCTAGATGTTATTAGCCATCGTTAATGGGAACATCGATTAACCGCACAGAGAAGTGGTGAAATCGCATATGCATTGACGGCAGTGCAACGGACACAGAAAATCAGGAAACCTTTAGCATCGGGCTCAGCAGTCGGGCAAAAACGTCTTTTTTTTTTTTTTTGATTGATCAATTCTCCACAATTTCTCATGAGCACATCTTCATCTTCTTATCATGTATAAAACATGAGAAGTGATATAAGTGGACAGATATAGACAATGGGTGATTTTTAAATTTTTTTTTTAAAAAAATACACTATGGGAACTATGGGAAGATGGCTTCGTAGTGTGTGGTTTTCTGCAAAATCAATATTTAACAAGGGGATTGTCTTAAATGTGCCCTCCCCCATCGAATACACAAGGGCAGAGATCAATGCTATGTTCTTAATCGATGAAAGGTAGTTCTTAGTGCAGACGCTGGGAACCCACAGTAGGATATCCTGCATGTATTGCCGGCTCTTACTTGATAAATACTACAATATTTTCATTTTGCCGATTTACTGTAGAGGTCACTGTAAATTTATTTATACTGTCTTTCTCTCTCTGCCCCCAATTCTTCCCTTTATATTTTCAATGCATTCAATACCTAAAATACAGTTTTCATTATGTCTTGCTCTCTCTGCCCATGCCTTTTGTTCCCTGACTTGTCTTTCTCTACTTTCTGTCCACCAGATTGACCCTAAAGTTGCCTTTCCTAGACGTGCTCAACCCAAGGTAAGTTGACTTCCTTTGACTTCTGCTGTGCCACGGTGGGCTTTCACATTCCCTTAAGTTGCCGCTGGCAAAGACTAAAGCGATGATTGTGTATCGGCTGGTTGTCATAGACGCTGCAGGTCACTTTCCCAAACGTCTGGGCGGATTGACGGATTAGATATGTGGAATAATACAAATGATGAATGTTTTTTTTTTGGATCATATAAAGTGCTTCCCATTAGACACGTGACAGTTTGATCAGATGCGGGTATCATTGCGTGAGTGCATCGAGTAAGCCACATAGAGTTGTTTTCTCCCTAAGCACGCAAAGATTGATTGCAGAATTTTCTTCTTGCTGTGTCGCACAAAGAAAAGGCGTTGTTACCTTGGACGTGCAGGTTTCAGAGAATTGTCAGAGCACTCGAAGCCAAGATGCACGCTCTGTTTAAGGCGGGCTATTGCTGTATAATTGAGTACCAGCAAGGGATATGTTTTCCTTTACGATCTCTTCAACCTCCACTCGAAATGCACTTGTCAAGTCAAAGCCGGCAGTTTCAGCGGCATTGTTAGTGACAGTGTCGACAGTCTGAATATACCAAAGGCCTTATATTCATCTCCAGTGCATATGTTCTCAATGTGCAAGCATATGCTGCACTATTTGGCAGCTTTCGACAAAGCTTTGATATTTTTCTGCTTGGTGGGCTGTGTTAGGCGGGGGGGGTGGGGGCGGCAATCGCCTCTGCATTCATTATTTGAATAAACATGAAATTGACTCAAGGACATCCACAACAATAAAGGGGAAGATGCAGACAGCCAGGCTCCGCGGCCCGGCAACTATAAAAGTAGCTGCTCTTTGGAAACCGCAGAGCAATGACACCGTGGAGGATGGTTGAAGGTTAAACAGTACCTGCAGTTGTCTTTTGGACCCGCTACTTAAGGGCAAGCTCATTAGCGCAGAAAACGAGCACCATTTCTTTCTTGCTCTTGGGGGGGGGGTATCTTGTCAAAGAAGCTGGCAGCAATAGGATTTGTGGCAGAGCGAATGGCGTTGCAGGGGGTTGGTTGACTGGGATATGTATAATTTATGAACAGTTTTCGTGAGGGCTAATGTTCAGGTCCCCTCAGGTTGGTTCTGACTCACTTTGTGCAGCGCCGGTCACGAACTCTGCCATGGCTTTTCTTTATTGTTCTTGCTGGATTTCCCAGGCTGCATATTTACCTCACACTATGCTGTTGGTCATGTGCGTGACAGTGTTTATGCATGTGTAGGCTTATGTTTGTGAGTGCGTGCGCACGCGCGTGTGTTTTAGGGTTTGACCAATATGGGTTTTTGATAGCTGATCTTGATTGCGATATTTTGTGGGTTGAAGCTGAATTTTGGATTAAGTAGCCAATAATTTGTGCTGAAATCTTTCAATTTGAACATTTACTTGCCAAAGAAGGATGGAAAAGCCTCTGAAACAGCATTTAGACCATCATGGGACGCTAAAACTCTCCATTGAAACTAATTAAATTATTTTAGGGTTAGTAGCTCTTTAAGGCAGGGTGGCCCCCCTCCTATTCACTGGTTGAGCAAAGTCTGGGATACATTACTGCTTTTAAGTGACAAACTAAATTACAAAACAGACAATTGACCAATTAAATTAATAAATAGTGACAAAAATACCCTTTCATTGCAGGTTTGCTAGGCGGACAACACTGACTGGATGATTTCTGGAATTTAATAAAAGCCCAATATCGGCCAATATTGGCAAACTGATGTGTGTGTGTGTGCGCGTGTCTGCTATTTGAAGGCCCTTGCAACAGTATATAAGAGAACTCCTACAAGGTGGCTGCTGTTCATGTCACAACTTGTCCCGCTGCTCTGGCCTGGACCGTGGGGCCTGAGGCCTAATGCTGTTTCCTGGCTCCTGTGCGGCTCCAGATGAATGGAGACATTAAATCAGGCGGTTCCCAGCAGCAGCTAGAACACAGCCTCTAGGTGTTTGCTTTGTGTTAAGTCAACCGCCCAATAATAGCATTTTATGCAAATGGCGGCCTACCTTTGCCTCCAATCATTTGGTATTATGTTTGTGGCTGCAGCGCTGGTGTGGAATCGTCAAACAAGTAGCTTTCCATCACGCCCGCTCCCTAATTTACCAGCACATCAAAGAGTGAAAGGAGCAGAGTGGCGAGCTTTAGTTTTAACCTGTCACTCCAGCATGGAGATGGGCCTCAGGGGCAATTAAGTGTGGTTTTTAAAAAAACATTGTTTAAATGTGCATGTCTCAGTGTTGGTAATGGTGTTCGCGGTTAGAAAGTGGTTAAAGATACCATCCCATAAGAGGTTGCGGGTTTGATCCTCAGAACACAAAGCGTGTCCACCAACATCCATGTGTCCCGTTGTCCTTAAGTAAGACAAGTGACCCCTTGCCTCCTCACTCATTGTAAGTGTGTGGCTAAGAGTGCCAGTGTCATGACTAATGAAATGTATGTTTTTGTCTTCACAAAACTGCTTTATTAATTGCCTAGATTTCTGCTTTTTGTACACTGCTATCTAGTGGAAATTATGAAGTTCATCACTTTTTTTTGTGAATTTCAAAACAAATTGGTTGCATTATATATTGTACAGGGTAAGAAGATAACTGATACCAATATTCAGCAATTTACCGCAATTTTTTTTGTTTTAATTTTTTGTCTTGTAGCCTATTGCAGTCAGTGGGAAATGGGCGATATTTGACCTTCAGTATCTTGCTTATATTGCAACCAAACTTGAAAATAATTTCAAAAACATTCACATTTAGTTTTTATGAGAATTTCATCTTAATATGTAAAATTTAAACAATTAAAGAAATCTGCCCTTATTGTTGTTTCTGTCCCTAGTAACCTACTTCTCAAGTAGTGTTCTTCATGGCCTGCTTATGGTCCTATAACCAGCTACTGGAAACTCTTATTTAATACTCAATTTTCATGGGCTTCTTCTTCCTCCTTTCATCTTCCTTCTTTTTACTTTTTTCTCCTCCCTTTTCTCCCCTTTTTTCTCATAACTCATGTAACCCTTCATGACTACTTTGCAGAATGTGGACTTGCAATGCCTTTCTCAGTCTCTTGTGCAGTTGCTTGATACATGCAGATCAATACAAACGCCCTGAGGGAGAGTCGACTGTACTGTCTGAAAGCATTTTGCCAATGATGATGAAAAGCGAATGAATGCAAAAGTAATAAAAAAAAAGCTATTTATAGACTAAAAAAATACGAATGGAACCCTCATATAAAAACATTATCACATGTGGTGGAATTTCTTTAAAGGTTTTATTTGAATAATATTGGAATAAGAATTTCGTCATAATTTGATCTTAACCTTTCCCCAGCCGTTCAAGTATTCATCTCTATTCATGTAGTTTCTAAATCTTACTGTATTGGCAGGCTTGTTCTGCTGTAAAATAATGCATGTCTTTTGAAAGCACTTTTGAAGTTTGTAATGTAAAGTCAAGAAAGCAAACCATAAAATGCAGCTATAATTCGTACATTTACCTTGCAAAACCAAAGAGCATACAGGTTTATCCTTCATAAAATATATAGGCATAATAGTTATTTACAATATCCAGTATAAGACTAACAACTATTTAGGGTGAGATACAAGGTCAAGTGTATTTATCAATGAATTTATCAATGAACAAGAAGCAACAATGACAGGTCCATAATCTATAATTGTTTTAAGGGAAATTTGATGTCCTGAGTCACCATGACACAGCACTCAGATTAAAAGTTATTTTAATAGATTTCTTTGGTCTTTGCAGATAGAAACACTGTTTAAAGCCATGTAAAGGGCTCTTTGAATACAAAACTTCATACAGACCGTCATCGCGTTATTTAAAACACCTTGTTGCTAAATGGCTAAGTTGATCCCGGGCCGCCCAGCTATATTTTACTTTATTTCTCTGTGGAATTACTGTCTTCCTGAGAATTTCCTTTTAAGATTCTCATCATACAGTTATAAAGTGAATGCTATTGAAAACAAAGCTGCAACATACATCATGTCCCACAGGCTGTAACTCTCCGCAGTCTCAGCACCGTTTCATCTAGTTTGGGATTTGTATTTGTCCTCCCGACTATCCAGAGGACGACGGAACCCTGTTGTGTCACTCACAGCCCAGTGATTTTATGGAGATGAAATAATGGCATGGCCCAGAGCAGCGAGGCCTACTGTCGGAAAAGTCAATAAGTTGCTTGCTTAGAATAGAAATGGGATGTCATAGCAATTCATATTCAAAATTAAGCACTACTGCTAATGAACTAAAACCCACAGTGAAAAGCTTTCAGGAGCAACATTGCATCAAGACGACACTTCTGCTAACGTATTAGCCCGCATGTACACTTCACATTAAGATGGAGTGAGCCGTGCCTAGCTGTATATGTTGCATGCCACTGGAGTTTGTTTGTTCATTCATTCTTTCTTTTTCTGCACCCCCTTGATTCTCTTCAGGATCACAGGGGCTGGAGCCTATCCCAGCATGCACTGAGACACTCACATTCATAACCCAGGGCCTGAAATTCCCACTCGCCAAGCTCCAAATGTTGGTAAAAATTTGGCTGTGAAGGATAAATCAGTAAGAATCACCCGCCTCACTGGCTGGTAACTTTACAATAACAGCTGAATGCCTCAGTTATATGCAGACTGGTCGTGTTTTGCTTTGTTTTGATTTGCCCGCGGTCAAACAGGCTCCTGATTGGCCGCCTGATGCGTCGCTTTACACAAAGCAGTAGCTCAACTCAACTTTCGGGATGGTTAACTAGCCACGTTTCAGCTAACGTTATTCCTACGTGGCAGCACATAGCTTGAGTGTTATACCACCAAAAAAGGAAGACTTGTGTTTTTCCATATGTTTGTTAAGTAGACGACAGTACCACAAGTAGTTAACAACTTGGCATTGAATCCTGCATCTGCAGATATTTTTTAGCAGTTATGCAGGCTTGCAGATGCAGTTGTTTTTAAAACTGTCGACAGCGTGACTCTACGCAGCTGCTGAGACTCACCTGCGCTTTTATCACGCCGTGTGGTTTTGAGCTCTTACACTTCCCCGACCACATAGGACCCCACTGTACAGTGTTACTTTTCTAACGTTAGAAAACATTAGAAAACAATTCGTTCCTCCATGTGTCATCCATAGCCAAAGGACTATCTTTTTTTGCCAGCCGCTACCAATAGATGGGTGTTGTTAACCAAAGGAAGGGAACTGTGAAGGTCTATCAAACGGAGTGTGGGCTCTCTGGGGAGGAGAGACTGAAGTCTCAGCACTTCAGCTCCCCCTACTAACACCATGCAGCCTGCTCAACTGAGGTGCTTTGGCATTTGCTGCCACGGGAAGTGTCAAAACAGCATCACCCCACCTACAGACATCCACCATCTGACTGGCCAAAACCAGGGCTAAGGGCTTTTATTAAAATTGGATCTTTTGCAGTCTGATATGATGGATATCATGCAGTTTGATTGATTACATATTTACACATTTATTGTAGAACTGATCACTGGTATGGATAAATATGCTTTATTATTGTTTTCATCATTGTCATTATTATTTATGACCATTATTTTCCTGGGTTTCAATGGAGAGTTTTGGTTTTTGTTAGATTTGTTGCATCTTTTGACATGAAAATGGTTACATTTAAAGACGTTGAATATCAGCGTTGGCAGCTTCAGTAAAAAAAGAATGTGTCAGACCCTAGACTGAGCACTCCATCATCATAATCGTGGTTTATAACAATAAGGCAAACTAAATTTAAGAATATGACACTAAATATCAGCTGTGTGGCACTTTAGTCTGAAAATGTCCTGGCTGGCGGTTAGCGCCGTGGAAGCTGGACGGGGCCTGGTGCTTTCTGTGGGAATGGAGTTGACTATTGTACCATTTTTTACATGCAACCTTGGCCACTTCTCCTCTGCCATGCTGGC